>ML324835.1:0-71866 GCA_005239505.1 Nicotiana paniculata | reverse complement strand
CTGCCCCAATTGCATGGTCACTTGCATTACACATAAGTTCAAATGGTAGTGACCAATCAGGTGTAACAATTATGGGGACAATTACCAACTTCTTCTTGAGCTCCTCAAATGCCTTCAGGCAGGGTGCATCAAAATTAAACTTGATATCTTTTTCCAGCAACCTGCACAATGGAGTAGCAATTTTAGAGAAATAATTAATAAAGCGCCTATAAAATCCTGCGTGTCCCAAGAAACTCCGGACACCCTTCACTGAATTTGGAGAAACTACCTCCACTTTTGCCTTATCAACTTCGATGCCACTTTTAGATATTCTATGACCCAAGAAAATGCCTTCCTGCACCATGAAGTGACACTTCTCCCAATTTAACACCAGATTTGTTTCTTCACAACTGGCCAACACAATGCTCAGGTTATTCAAACAGTCATCATAAGATTCCCCAAAGACTGAGAAGTCATCCATAAACACTTCTACGAATTTTTCCACCATGTCGGTGAAAATCGCCATCATACATCTCTGGAAGGTGGCTGGTGCATTGTAAAGACCAAATGGCATTCACTTGAAGGCGAAGGTGCCATAAGGGCAAGTGAAGGTGTTCTTCTCCTGATCCTCTTGGCATATGACAATTTGATTGTAACCTAAATACCCATCAAGAAAGCAATAATATTCATGCACTGCTAACCTGTCCAGCATTTGATCAATGAAAAGGAGTGGAAAATGATCCTTGCTGGTTGCTTTGTTGAGCCTTCGATAATCTATGCAAACTCTCCAACCCGTGATAGTGCGGGTAGGAATTATCTCATTTTTCTCATTCTCAATCACGGTCATTCCTCCCTTTTTGGGTACACATTGAACTGGCTCACCCAATTGCTGTCAGAAATAGGAAAGATGATGCCTGCATCCAGCAATTTTATGACTTCTTTCTTCACTACTTCTTTCATAATGGGATTCAGCCTCCTTTGCTGCGCAACACTCGGTAAAATTTCGTCTTCCAAAAATATTTTATGCATGCAAAATGATGGACTGATACCTTTAATATCTGCGATGGTCCACCCAATCGACTTTTTGTGCTCACGAAGTACCCTAAGACATTTCTATTCTTGTGTATTGGTCGGGCTGGATGAGATGATCACGGGCAATGTTTCAGAGTTCCCCAAATTGGCATAGCGTAAATGTGCTGGAAGAGGTTTGAGTTCCAGCTTTGGAGCCTCTTCAATAGATGGATTAGGAAGGGTTAGAGTAACATGCTTATTCAACTCTTCAAATTTTCCTAGCCTGTGGAGGTAACTGCAGGACACCTCAAGAAGTTTCTCAATATCTAAACATTAAACACCTCCACTCGATCACCAACGCGCATTGTCATCTTCCCTTCACACACATCGATAATAGCTCGGCCTGTAGCTAGGAATGGACGCCCCAAAATAAATGGGACTTCCAAATCAGGCTCATAGTCCAAGATAATGAAATCAGCTAGGAATATGAATGATCCCACCTGAACCAGCACATCTTCAATTACTCCCTCAGGATGGGCTAGGGAGCGTCAGCCAATTGTAAAATCACTGTTGTTGGGCGTGGTTCACCCAATCCCAACTACTTGAACACTGATAATGGCATCAAATTAATACTTTCCCCAAGATCGCACAGAGCTCGCCCGACTACATGTTTACCTATTGAGATTTGGATAGTAAAGCTACCCGGATCTTTTAATTTATGAGGTAGCTTGCTTTAAATTCTTGAGCTAACTTCCTCAGTGAGTGCCACTGTTTCGAACTCAGTTAGCCTTCATTTATTTGCAACAATGTCCTTGATACACTTAGCATATTTGGGTACCTCCTACAGAATTTCTACCCGTGGAATATTGATTTGTACCTGCTTCAAGAGATAAAGGAACTTTTGTTATGATGCATTATCTTTCACCTTTTGCAACCTTTGAGGGAATGGACGGGGTGGTCGTGCAACAAATGGTGGAGGTTGCTCACCACTCGCCTCTGTTGCTGGCTAATCTGATTCTTTCGGGTTGTCTGAAGTTGTTTCAATAGTGGTTGGTCTCTCATCAACATTTACCTGCTTTCTCTGACTGGGCTGGACTGTCTCCAATTGCTTGCCATTTCTCAATGATATAGCATTAACAGGTGCTTTAGGATTAGCTTCAGTGTCACTTGGTAGAGCCCCCGTTGGTCGGGTATTTTGAGAACTGGCGAGTTACCCCACTTGATGTTCTAAGTTTCTCATGGCTGCAGCCTGGGCTTGGTGATCAGCCATTATTTTCTAATTAAAAGCAAGTTGGTCATTCATCATTCTCTTCATAATATCCTCAAGGCTTGTTGATGGTTCAGCATGAGGTGGTTTGTACTGCTGTTGAGGTGCTGGATGCCTGTAATTATGCTGAGTGCTCTGATTTCCACCCCAAGAGAAGTTTGGGTGGTTTCTCTAATTGGAGTTATAGGTGTTTCCATATTGATTTTCTTGTCCCCTATTAGCTTTACCCACAAAGCAGACAGACTCTGGATTAACTGGGCATAACTCACTTGAATGACCCTCTCCATAGACTTCAACAAATACCTGAATATGTTGCACTGGTTGGTTTTGTTGCACTGGTTTAGATTGTTTCTTGTTAATGATCAGGTTCATCTGATTGACTTGGTTAGTCAATGTGGAAATCTGGGCTGACAATGCTGAAACCACATCTAGTTCAAGAACCCCTGGTGATTTCTGAACCATATTTCTCCCCATCTCACCTTGCCAGTCTGGATTGCTTTTGGAGAATTTATTCAATAATGAAAATATTTCATCATAATTCTTCTCCAACACCTGACCTCCAGCTACTGCATCTACCACAATTTTTGTTTGCGGATGGAGCCCCTTAATGAAAGTGTGTACTAACACCTCGTTTGTCTTATTGTGATAAGGACAGTATCTGAGTAGCCCCTTGAACCTTTCCCATGCTAAATATAATGATTCACCTGTTTTCTGCCTAAAGGAGACTATCTCACTCCTGATCTTTGCGGTCTTTCCTGAAGGGTAAAACCTTGACTGAAATGTTCTCGCCAGATCGTTCCATGTTGTGATGGAATTAACTGGTTGTGCCTTCAGCCATCACTTTGCTTCGCCCAATATAGAGAATGGGAAAAGCGTGAGCCTCACATAATCTGGCGTGACCCCGTTAGTGATATAAGTATCACTAGTCCCCAAGAAGTTCAAAATGTGCTGCTGTGGATCCTTGTGTGGAAGACCCAAAAACTGCTCGTTTGCTTGAAGTAGTTGGATCATGCTCTTATTCAGCTCAAAGTGCCCAGTGATTCTGGGCTTCACGATGTTGGAGGTGACATTATCAATGCTTGGCATTGCCACCTCCTGAACCGCCATGTGTTGTTCCTCTGCCAGGTTCACAGGAAATAAGATGAAGTCCTAAAGATTGTCTGTATCTCTTACTTCTCGCAATCTCCTGTGAAATGATCTCTCAGGTTTGGGGTCAAAGCCGTCAAGTCTATCCTGGCTTCTGACCCTACGCATTCACTCGAATTTCCTGAGATTAGAGCAAAAATCACGTGACGTTAGACTCAAGGAAATAAACAATTAAAGAAAGTAACTAAAAAGTAGTCTATATTCAAGTCCCCGACAACGGCGCCAAAAACATGTTGGTCCCAAACCGCACACGCAAGTATACATGGTCGTAGCAAGTAATATAATGTTAAATCGAATGTCGAACCCACGGGGACTTGCGTAAACTACTTATTGAATCACTCTAATTGCTATTTAATCGAGCCAAAACAAAGTCCAAGAATATAACTAATTTATTCTATGATTATATGAACTAATGATCAAGTAACGAGAATATTATTGTGTATTCAACAGAGACAAATATTCCAGGGTTCTGACCAATTCACTATTCATATTGCATTCTAATTAACTCTCCCTTCCATATAATTCACTCATGGTTGCTAATTAATCGATAACTGCTCTCTTAGCCTTGTCCCGAAGTACTACTCGCCTATTCTCAATAGATTAACGCCTATATTCCTATGAAATTAATCTATTAGAACGCACTAAGATNTAGCCTTCTCCCGAAGTACTACTCGCCTATTCTCAATAGATTAACGCCTATATTCCTATGAAATTAATCTATTAGAACGCACTAAGATTCAGATGTTTAATTAAGCACGGTGACTAGGTATATTCATATCCTAACCACCAATCCGCTCCCCTGAAGGGTTAAGATCGCGCTCTCTTCAATTCTTCTCTAATCTATATACGGCTTTCTAAAGCATAACATAGATAGTATATAGAACCAAATTGCTGGGCAAACAATTAAGCAATTAAATGCAGAATTGAAGAAACAACCATATATTGAGCGAATTAAAATCAAGGTTAAGTTAATATCGAATAACAATATTGATGGCTAAACCACAACCCCAGAACAATGGGTGTTTAGCCACTCATACTAGAATTAAACAATTGCATAAGTCTTTGCATCAATGGAAAATACTAGATTAAGATGAAGAAAACTGATTATCCTTTGCTTCTTCAATGATATTATGTGTATATTCTCTCCAAAAAATGGCATCCTCCCCCCAAAGTTGTGTTTTTGGGTCTATTTATATGTTTGGGATAAATCCTAAACGTGTAGGAGACTTCTATTGCAACCGGGAAACACTTAAAAACCTTTAAAACTCGGAGTTGACTGGACCAAGCACCCAGGCGTTAAGCCTCAAACGCCCCCTTAACGCCTGGGCAGGCCAGGCGTTAGGGGCCTAACGCCTGGCTAACGTCAGGGTTACCCTGGCCTTAAGTGCCAAACGCCCCCTTAACGCCTGGGCATGCCTGTTTAGGGGCCAAACGCCTGGGTATTGCCCGGGTCACTCCTTTTCGATTTTTGAGCGTATTTTTGACGTTTATGCACCCATTTAGCTCGGCTTCCATCTCCAATTCACCTACACGTGAAATAGACTCCATTATGCACATATAACGTGTATTTTTATCACAAAATCACATAAAATGTAAGGTATATAAAGCTTAAATCTATGAATTCTAGCCCCGTATCATGTTCGTTAGTGATATCTTGGTATATTCCTATAGTAAGGAGGAGCACAAGAAGCATTTGAGGATTGTGCTTCAGATTTTAAGGGAGAATAAGTTGTATGCTAAGTTCTCCTAGTGTGAGTTTTAGTTGGATTCTATGGCATTCTTGGGCCACGTGGTGTCTAGTGATAGAATAAAGATAGATCTGAAAAAGATTGAGGCAGTTCAGGGTTAGCCCAGACCTTCTAAATCTACTGAGATCAGGAGTTTCATGGGTTTGGATGGATACTATCATCACTTAGTGGAAGGATTCTCGTCTATTGTAGCTCTATTGACAAAGTTGACTTAGAAGGGCGCATTGTTTAGATAGTTTGACGAGTGTGAGAAGATCTTTCAAAAGCTTAAGACTATTTTTACTACAACTTCATTTTTGGTATTTCCCTTCGGATGGGGGATGTATACTGTCTATTGTGATGCTTTTCGTGTTGGCCTTGGGTCTCTGCTGATGCAGGATGCTAAGGTGATTGTCTATGCGTCGCGCCAGTTGAAGCCCCATTAAAAGAAATGTCTGGTGCATGACTTGGAATTGTTAGTTATTATGCATGCGCTTAATACTTGGAGACACTACTTATATGACGTATCATGTGATGTTTACACTGATCATCAGAGTCTTCAGTATCTGTTTAAGCAGAAGGATTTAAATTTGAGGCAACAAAGGTGGTTGTAGTTATTGAAGGAGATATCACTATATTGTACCATCCGATTAAGATAAATGTGGTAGAAAATTCCTTGAGTAGGAAGGCAGAGAGCATGGGGAGTTTGACACTTCCAGTTGTGGAGATGCCTTTGGATATGGATGTTAATGTCTTTGCCAATAGATTTATGAGACTGGATATTTCTGATCCTAGTATAGTTCCCGCTTGTATTGTTGTTCAGTTGTCCTTGTTTGAGCATATCAAGTCTCACTATTAGGAGGATCCGCATTGGTTGGTAATTAAGGACATGGTGTAGTGAGGTGATGCTAAGAAGGTGGTTATTGGGGATGATGGTTTTATGCGAATTTAGGGTATGATTTGTGTTCCTAATGTTGATGGCTTAAAAGAGTTCATTCTTGATAAGGCTCACAGTTCGCGGTATTCTATTCAATCAGGTGCTACGAAGATGTATCATGATCCGAAGCAGCATTACTAGTGGCATAGTATGAAGAAGGACACTATTGGGAATAATTTCACGGTGTTTGACATTTCAATAGATCAAGTATGAGCATCAGAAATTGGGTGGTTATCTTTAGAATATTAATATACCATATTAGAAGTGAGAGCCCATTACTATTGTCTTTGTGGTAGGTTTGCCATGGACTTTGAGAAAATTGGATGTTGTTTGGGTCATTGTGGATTAGTTGACCAAGTCTCTGCATTTCTTTCTGGTTATGGCCTCTTACAATTCAGAGAAGTTGTCTTAGATCTACATCAGAAAGATTGTTCCTTTGCATGGTGCCCATTTCTATTATATCGGATTGGGGCACTCAGATACATCACACTTTTGGATAGCTGTGCAGGATGAGTTTGGCACGTATGTAGAGCTAAGTACTGCATTTTAACCTCATACCGATGGGAATTCCAAAAGGATCTGAAAGATCCTTGAGGATATGTTGTGAGCTTCTGTTATTGTTTTTGCAGGCCAATTAGACCAGTTTCTACCATTAGCGGAGTTTCCCTAAAACAACAACTATCATTTTGGTATCCATATGGCTTTGTATGGGGCCTTATATGGAAGTCTATGTTGTTCTTCTGTTGGTTGGTTTTAGACCGGTGAGGCTATGTTATTGGGTGTAGATTTGGTACGTGATGCTTTGGAGAAGGTGAAGTTGATTCATGAGAGGCTTCACACTGCGCAATTCAGGAAGAAGAGTTTTGCTAAAAAGAGGTTCGCGATATGGAATTTATGTAGGTTAAGAAGGTTCTTCTTAGAGTTTCTCCTATGTAGGGCATGATGAGGATTGGGAAGAAAGGCAACTTGAGCCCGAGAATTATTGGTCCATTCAAGGTGCTAGAGAGAGTTGGCGAGGATGATCATGGACTTACTTCGCCTCCTAGTCTGTCTAGATTTCATCTAGGATTTAATGATTATGTGCTTCGAAAACATCAGAATATAAGTCACATGTTTTGGACTTTATCACATTGTAGTTGGATGAGAATCAGGCTTATGAAGAAGAGCCGATTGCCATTTTCGATATAAAGGTTCAGAAGCTCAAGTCTAAGGATACTGTGTCAGTGAAGGTCCTTCGGAGAGGTCAACTGAGCGAGGGGGATACTTGAAGACCGAGTCAGATATGCACAACATATATCCATATCTTTTTAGCAATTCAGGTACATTTCTAAATTCGTTCGAGAATAAGTATTTATTTATGAGATAGAGAATGTAACGAACCGAACGATCATTTTAAGGATTTCAAACCCGTTTTCCTAATTTGATGCTTCTCATATGTGTGTTTGATGTTTTATGATTTTCAGGGATGTGTGGTATGATTTTCATAGATTTCGAGAATAATTTGAATCACTTAGGTTCATTTTGGAAGCCTTAAATTGGAGGAATTGCCCAAGGTTTGTCTTTTGTGCAAATGACCTTAGACTGGTGATTTGATGCTTAAAATAGGTTCGTATGGTTAACTTAGGCGTATGTACGGATTTGATTTGGGATGTTCCTAGAAGAAGTTAAACTCTATTTATTGGAAGTTGTCAATTTAAAGAATTGGAGAATTCGAAGGATTGGACGGTAGTTAACATTAATGTTATCGGGAGCTGAATGGTATACTGGACTTGAGGTAGGCTCAATTAATTTATTGGAACTTGTGTGAGGAGTTTGGTTGTGATCCAGAGTGTCTAAGAGTGATTTGGACAAATTTAGTGAAGTTAAAAGTTTTAAAGTTAAGATATGGCTTTTTATTGTCAATTCTTGGTTTTATTGTTATTTTTGGTTTTTTGGGCCTTTGAATTACGTATGTCGACTTGTTGATATGATTGTAAGGGGTCCCGGGAGGCTCATGTGTGTTTTGGAATAATTCCAGGACATTTTGGAGCTAGTTGGTGATGTTGATACTGGTGTGTCGCATCTTCGAGGTTTGGTGCACAGGTGGGATGTGGCACCTGCGGTTGTAAGGGCACAGAAGTGAAGGATAAGCTTGGAGGTGGGAGACCGCTCATATGGAGGTTGTTGTGCATAAGGGATTGCACTCTTACGAGTATATTTGCACACCTGATTCCATAAAAGTGATGGTTTGGTTGCACGTGCGGTAGATCACACATATGCAAGCCTTTTATCCGTACATGCGAATCACTTGATAGACTATTTTTCTGTTCGAATTTTGAGATTTTAGCCAATTATCTCATATTCTGAACCCAAGACTTGGTGAGGGATGATTCTTTCAAATAAATTTATATAAGACTAAGGGGTAAGTGCTATTTACTAATTTATGGTATTATTTTAAGAATCTATACGAATTAATAATACTTAAAACATGAAATTTTGAGATGAAATTTGAGGTTTTTGCTTTCAAATTAAAAGAATGAAATTTGAGATTTTGTGTTATGATTTTGTAACGACCCGACCGGTCATTTTGCGTTATCGAACCCCGTTCCCCTGAATGAAACTTCTCATAGCGGCTTATTGTGGTTTATGACTTGCGGGGGCGGGTGGTCCGGGATTCAGAAATGTTTAGAGCAACATTGGAACACTTGGTTCCTTAAGGTTGGCCTTTAAGGCCAAAGTTTGACTTTGGTCAATATTTTGAGTAAACAACCTCGGAATCGAGTTTCGACGATTCTGGTAGCTTCGTATGATGATTTCGGACTTGGGCGCATGTTCGGAATGGGTTTTGGATGAACGGGGGGCGTTTCGGCGCCCAATATCGAAATTAGAGTTTCCTTAAGTTTGAAATTTAGTTAGGAACATATTTTTGTGTTATTGAGGTCCGAATGGAATTCCGAGATGGAGAATAGTTCCGTTATGTCATGTATGACTTGCTTGCGAAATTTGGTGTCATTCCGAGTAGTATAGGTCGGTTCGGCGCATTGAAAGAGAATTCTAGAACTTTAAGTTCAAAGTTTGATTCAATTTGGTTTTAGGGTCGAATTCTTAGTTTCATTGTTGTTCTTCACGTTCTGAAAATTCGAGCGAGTCCGTATCATGAATACAGAACTGCCAATGCCTTTGGAAGGGGTCCCGAGGGGCTCGGGTGAGTTTCGGACCCCTCGGAGTTAAATTCAAAAACCAGATTTTTCACTGACTGGTTTCCTTTAGTGCGATCGCAGGTGCACTGATGCGATCGCATAGAAGGAACTGGGCAGGGGTGGTGAATGCCTTGTGCATTTGCACAAAAGTCACCACGATCGCGATGGGTTGGGCTCTTGACCCAGTGCGATGGCACACCCCACCCGCGTTCGCACAAGAGCCTAACCTTGGGCCAGCCCAGCTATTCTTTACCCTGTGCGTTCGCAGGTCTCTCTCCGCGTTTGCACAGAAGGCCCATGAGGGCCTGGTCCTTTAAAGCTCTGCGATCGCATTGCCCAGGCTACGATCGCATAGAGGAGACCACTGGGCAGTGTGTTTTTATACACGAGATTTAATTCTTTCCTCATCATATTCTTCTTCCTTGGGACGATTTCCAGTAATCAAGAGGGGCAAACGACCTAGTTATTGAAGGTAAGTAAATTCTACTCTAATATTAGTTTCATGCATGGATTACAAGCTAAATTAACTACCTAAATTAGTGAAAACTAAGGATTTGGGGTAGTAACCTAGGGCTTTTGAAAATGAAGAAAATTACTCGTCAATTAGCTATGAAATCAAGTAAAAATCATGTATTAATTATCATTAGGCTATGGGTGAGTGTTTCCTTCGAGAATTTTTGGAATCCGAGCATGCGGGCCCGGGGTTGGATTTTAGGATTTCTTCAAGAATTATGAATTTGACTAAGTAGTACGAGAATTTCATGCTTTGAGTATAAATTGATATATTTGTATAGAATTTGTCTAGTTTCGAGTCCGTGGGTGTCGAGTTTGGAGTTTCGGGCGCGTCCTTGACCCGTAGAGTAGGTTCGACGCGAGGTGAGTCTCCTTTCTAACCTTGTAAGAGGGAATTGTCCCCGTAGGTGATTATAAATGGTTGTTTGTCCTTATTTGCGGGGGCTACGCACGCCCTAAGTGACGAGAGCCCGTGCGTAGCTACTATTATGCCTTGTCGGGTAGTTTAGGATTCACAAGCATGTTTTATGTGTTATATATGTGATCTCACATATGGTCTAAGTAGTCTAATATCCTCGAAACTCTCATGTGAAGGCCTAAGAAGTTATGCTTTGAAGTTGACATTAATAAATTTTTACCCTGTTAGTATGTTCCCTGCTAAATTATCTGGAATCTGCTGCTAATCATGTATTTATACGGGGACCCGAGTCGTATGGATGATTCGCATGCGGGGTAGTCTTAGTATTATATTAACCGTGTCACATGTTTGATTCACGAGCGGGGCAGATAGATGCATCTATGGTTCGGGTCGTTCGACCCTCGGCAGTGCACATTTACTTTTCACGTTGTAATGACCGTACATTCATAGCCTCTTAGATGTTTTGGTAATTTGTGAGAAACCCTGTAATTGTAACTGTTGATTTCATGAAAAGAAAGAAGGTTAATTAGCTTATATTCCATGGAAAAGAATGGTGTGAGGGTACTAGAGATTGTTATTTGATGCTCATTTCCTTATTACTGTTCATTACTGCTATTACTGATTTGTCTGTATTCATTTCACATTGTCTGACCCTAGTAACTATCACGTTGACCTCTCGTCACTACTTCTTCGAGGTTAGGCGGGATACTTACTCGGTACCTATTTGTTTATGTACTCATGCTACGCTTCTGTACTTAATTGTACAGGTTTTGAGGCTGGTGCATCTGGTTATCCGACCGGAGCTTGACCCTGGGAGTATATTCTGGATCTGACTCCACGCTGAGCTGCTTCCCTTGGCGACTCTCAGCAGCACTATGGAGTTATCTCTTTTTTTTTATTTCTGTCTACTTTCTTTAGACAGTAGAACAGTTTATTTCATCTTTTGTATATTCTACTAGTTCGCCTGTAGACTTGTGACACTAGTTCCTGGCACACACATAGTAGACTTTATCTTTTGGGACTGTATGTGTTGGTTCATGATCCTTGCGACTACATTTACTTAAGTTGGCTAATTTATCCGCTTTTACTTAAATGTTCTAAGCTTAAAATTTGGTAAGTGTGGGAATGATTTATCAAATAAGGAAATTCCACTAGTAAACAAATTGTTGGCTTGCCTGACCTAGTGTTGGGAGCCATCACGACCTGAGTTAGGATTTTGGGTCATGACAGATTTGGACTTGTATTTGGAAACTAAATACATATTTGTACTCTTGGGGTTATGGGTAAGCGGGTTCTATCCCTAGGCTCGGATTTTTTTACCATGTGGGCCCGATTTGACTTTGGTTGACTTTTTGGGAATTAATTAAAGATCGAAGATTTATTGCTTGGAATTGATTCCTATGATATTGCTTAACATTTTTGAGTATTATTTGGCTAGATTGAGCTGGTTGGAGGTGATTTGTTAAGGAAAAATTATTTTGGGAGGTGGATCTACCTTGTTATGGTATTTATCTTGCTAAACTCATTTTGAGGAAATAACCCTTACGATATGACTTTATTTGTCTAATTAGAATGTGCGAAATGTAACGTATATGCGAGGTGACAAACGTATATGCAGGTGCTATATATGATTCATAACCAGACATTAGTATACCTTGTTTGGATTGAGTGTTTCTTATCATTCATGATTTAATCAATTGTATGATTATGTGAACTCATCCCTTCATGCAAGTGGTCATGTTTAGGATTATTATCTCTTATTTGGCTAAGATAGGCTATTTGTGAATTCTGGTTATACTTGATATAGCGATAGTAATGTTTCACATATGAAGCACACATTCATACTTTATTAATAGTATGTCCCTGTGCACCTTATTGATAATTCTGAGCATTTGTCTCTTTTAAGATTCAATGTTATTCTAGATTATTATTATTATTGAATATATTGGAATATTGAGTGGATTGATTTGGAAATGGCATGAGGTTTATTCCGTTCAGTTATTGTTGTTGTTATTATTGTGGCACCAAATTTTTGTCGTGCAATGATTATATTGTTACATAGTGGCACAAGTTATATACCGTGCAACATCTGGATTTGGATCCATCCTCTTACACTACTATAAAAAAGGGTTTTAACAGCACTAAAAATGCATTTAGCCGCAATAACAATAGCCGCTATATAATTTACCCGCCAATGGTAACTAGCCTATAATGCGAGGGTTGGCAAAGCCTTTGGCGGTCATCCTCACAAAAGATGGTAAAAGTTGTAATTTATGCCGCTAAAGATCGTTAGTTTTACCAGCAATAGTTTGCGGCCATAACTTTGGCCGGTAAATTAAATTCATAACAAATTAACTATGCTCTTTTTGCGTCAATTTTTATAGCCGATAAAGTCAATTAAATTGACGCTAAAAGTCAGTAGTTTTAATAATAAATTTTTTGGCAATTAGAATGACTATTCTGTCCTTTCTGTAAATATCTTATTTTGGCTTTTTGGAGTCTATTTTAATGGCAAGTAAATTCAACTAAACGTCTCTAATAGTAAAAGAGTACCTCTTGGTGGAACAAGTGCTACAACACATATTACTGTTAATTCATAAAACAAAATATATCTCATTGAATTTAAACAATACAAAGGAAGTACTAATCCAAAATATTAATGTCACAACTTTTAAATTAAACTTATATTGATTGAAGTGATATTACTAATCATATCAAATAATATCTTCAAATAGATTCGGCAACTCTTCATCATATTGAAATCTTCCATATGCGAAAACAAATAACTTAAAAAAATAAAATAAATGTGTCAAAACATGGAACGTAATCTGTAAAACATCATGAATCTACACATCTAAATATATTGTGAATTCTCAAAACAATGTGAAAAATGAGGTTGCATGCGAACTAGGGTACAAATTCATCATGGTTGAATATATTGAAGTGTAGTTTCTAATAAGACAAATCATTCTTAAATTGAAGCTCCCTATGTAAGGTTATAGTATTGGAATACAACCAAAATATTTTGTCTAAAAAAGAACAAAGGATGACAAAAGGAAGATAAAAGAATTAGCTAATATGGAAAATGAAACTTGTAGTATTAGAATATAACTTAGATACAACATTGTGAAAAAAAAATAAAGAGCTAACATCTGACAAGAATTCAAGATGATACCATTTCATATAAACAGTCTTTGTCTGCCATGGATATACATGTTCTATTGGTTATATACTTTTCAAGTGAACAGTGTGAGTGTTGTTAATCTCATCTTTTTTATATAATTTGTATAGCTCCATGTTACAACTATGTAAATTGAGTGCATTAACATGAGGAAGAAGACGATGAATTGCAAATCAACTTATTTAGTGGATTCAGCGAAGGACAACTTTACTTAGCAGTTCAAGAGATTATATAGCAGAGGCAAGAGGCAAGTTACTGATATTAGTCCCTCATAAACTAGTAGTAGCATAGTAAAAAGACCATTTATTCAATTGGACATGGAAGGAGAGAGTTTTCGGCTAAACACATCCTTAAAAATATGACCCAAACCTAAGGTATATCCTTCTATTATTATAGTAGACTACAAACATCCCTTAACTAATTCCAAAGTTGCAACAATCAGCCTTCTATTTTCGATACTAACAATATAAATTTGTCAAAGATATTTGTTGCTATTTATTAATAATTCAAAAGGTTGGTTGTTGGTCAAGCAGTAAGCTAGCAGTTGTCACGACCCAAATCCTAACCCAGGTCGCGATGGCGCTCAACACCGCCGTCAGAAAAGCCAACCTTTATTTACTAGTGATTTCAGCTAGTTTACCAAAATATTTGTCAACACTTGCTTAACTTAGTTTGAGACATTTAAGTAGAAACAAATAATCATGAATTCATAATTTATGATTACATCCCAAAATAAATTCTACTAGCGTGTGTATGCCAGGAACTAGTGTCACAAGTCTACAGGCATCTAGTTGAATAATATCAAAAGAAAAAAAGTCTGTCCTACTGTCTGAGTAAGTATACACAGAAATGACAAAAGAATAGCTCCAGAGTGCTGCTGGAAATCGCCAAGAAGAGCAACTCACTGTGAAGCCTCGACCAGTAAAAACTCAGGGACGAGTCCGGACTGGAACCCATATGAACCTGCCTCAGAACATGTACAATTAAGTACAGAGCGTAGCATGAGTACATAAACAATATGTACCCAGTAAGTATCCCGCCTAATATCGAAGAAGTAGTGACGAGAGGTCGACTTGACACTTACTATGGTCCAAACAGAGTATTTAAGTGAAAATTTAAAAGAGGAGTAATCATGGATAATAATAAAATAAATAATGAACCGCAATGAAATCCCAATGTGAAATGAAGCATCAATTTACAAGTTTTCAGTTCGATCTTCCGGGGTAATTCACAACTCAATAGTCATAAAAAATATCAGGCAAATAGCCTGCGCATAGTGGAATAAGGAGATCTGTCCGGGGCCAACATAATAATAATAAATGTGCACTGCCGAAGGGTCGAATGGCGCGAACCATAGATGCATCTATCAATACCCGCTGTGACGTACGGCCCGCTCCCATGAGAGTAGGGGAAATAATCACTCCGCTCGCGGGATATAAATTGCGAAGCGATCGCATGAAAACACAACATCTTTCTTTCAATTCTTTTCAAATAACAATTCCTTTAAGACATCAACTCTCGGTTTCCCTTAAAAACACAGTTGCATAAAATGAAGTTACAAAGAATATAACTTAAGTTAATGAAATTCACATGGCATGGTGTTCGCCTAACTACCCGGACATAACAATAATAGTCACCACGCACGGGCTCCCGTCACCTCGCACGTACGTAGTCCCCCACAATAATGACATATTCTCATTTAATTCACCTATGGGGAAAATTTCCTCTTACAAGGTTAGAAAGGAGACTTACCTCGCGTCAAGTCTACTTCGCGGGTCAAGAATGCGCCTGAAACTACAAATTCGTCGCCCAAGGACTCGAAACTAGTCAAATATTTCATAAATAAATCAATCTATATTGAAAAGTATGAAATTTCCCCATTTAAATGATTGTTTCAACCTAAATTGCAAAATCCCAAAATACACCCCCGGGCCCACATGCTCGGATTCAATAAGTTTTTGAAGGAAATATCACACATGGTCTAAGGATCAATATTATATAGTTTTTGTTTGATTCCTCAACAAATTTCTTGGTTATTTCCCATTTTTGTCAAGAACCTAGGTTTTTACTCTAACCCATGTTTTCTACTAATTGTGATGTTAATCTACCTAATAATTCAAGTAATAAGCTAAATTCATAGTAGAAATTAATTACCTCTCGGTAGCTAGGTCGAATACCCTTCTTGCATGCCCTCAAAATCGCCCAAGAATGAAGAAAAATGGTCAAAAATGGCTAAGTCTGTGTTTAAAAGGAAGTGCACTGCCTACAGGCTTTTCGCACCTGCGGCTCGAGGACCGCACCTTCCGTCTCGCATCTACGAGGAATTTCTCGCACTTGCGGATAAGGGGAAGGGGGGCTAGTTCCATGCCTGCGGTGGGAAGTCTGCACCTGCGGCTCCGCTTCTGCGGAAAGGGTACCGCACCTGCGGAAATTAGCAACTCCCTCAGGAGTCGCACCTACGAGACTGGGACCGCAGGAGCGGTCTCACACCTACGACTGGACCCCCGCAGGTGCGATCGCACAAGACCTAGTGCACCAGCAGTCATTTTTGGCTGGTTTTGGCCTCGCTCGATGCCCCAATGGCATCTGGGCCCACCCGAGACCCCGTCCAAATATACCAACAAGTCCTAAATTATAACAAGGACTCGCTCGAGCCTTCAGAACGCCCGAAACATCGCTAAATCTAAAAATCACACTTCAAAACCTATTGGATCAAACTGAAGAACTTCAAGTCTCTGAATTCGCTTTCAACATGCCGAACCATACCTATACTACTCAGAATAACACCAAATTTTGCGAGCAAGTCATAAATGACATAACAGAACTATTCCCTGACTCAGAATTCTGTTCGGACATCGATACAACAAAAAAACGTTCTAAACCTCAATTTGAACTTAACGACATTCTTATTTCACTATTTGGCGCCGAAACGCTCCCGGGTCATTCAAAACGTGTTCCGAACACACGCCCAAGTCCGAAATCATCATACGAACCTACCGGAAATCTTCGGATTTCGATTCCGGGGTCGTTTACTGAATATTTGTCTGAAGTCAAACTTGGCCTTTAAGGCTAACCTTAAGGAACTAAGTGTTCCTATACTACTCCAAACTCCTCCAAACCTCGTACCACCCGTCATAAATCAGTAAAAGAAACTACGGGAAGTCTCATTTAGGGACACAGGGTCCTAAAACACAAAACGACTGGTCGGGTCATTACATTGTCCACCTCTTAAACTAATGTTCGTCCTCGAACGGGTCTAGAATCATACCTGTAGTGATGAATAAGTATGGATATCTGCTCCGCATATCCTCCTCGGAGTTCCAAGTCGCCTCCTCGACTGGTTGGCCCCTCCACTGGACCTTTACGGTAGAAACTCTCTTAGACCTTAACTGGCGATCCTTCCTATCAACGATAGCAATTGGCTCCTCTTTGTAACCCAATCTCTCATCTAGCTGAATGGTACTGAAATCTACTACGTGAGAGAAGTCGGCGTGATACCTTCGGAGCAGGGACACATGAAAGACCGGATGAACCCCTGATAAACTGAGAGGTAAATCAAGCTCATAAGCAAGCTCCCCAACTCGCTTAAACACCTCAAATGAGCCTATAAACCTCGGGCTCAGCTTTCCCTTTTTCCCAAACCTCATAATACCCTTCATCGGCGAGACCTTCAACAGAACCTTCTCGCCTTCCATAAATGATACATCACGCGCCTTCTGATCCGCATAACTCTTCTGTCTGGGTTGTGCTGCGCGAAGTCTCTCCTGAACCAACTTCACCTTCTCCAAACCATCCTTCACCAGATCGGTTCCACATAGCTTAGCCTCGCCAGGCTCGAACCACCCGATCGGAGATCGACATCGCCGGCCATACAAGGCCGCAAATGGAGTCATCTCAATGCTGGACTGATAACTATTATTATAAGCAAACTCGGCCAAAGGCAAGAACTTGTCTCACTGCCTTCCAAAGTCAATCACACATGCTCTGAGCATGTCCTCCAATATCTTAACTGTCCGCTCCGACTGCCCGTCGGTGTGAGGGTGAAATGTTGTGCTGAGCTCTATCCGGGTGCCCAAATCACTCTGCACGGCTCTCCAAAAGTGCCAGGTGAACTGAGGACCTTGATCTAATATAATGAACACAGGCACACCGTGCAACCGGACTATCTCCCGAATGTAGATCTAGGCCAACCTCTCAGAAGTGTAAGTGGTAGCTACTGGAATGAAATGTGCCGACTTGGTCAACCTGTCCACAATGACCCAAACCGAATCAACCTTCCGCAAAGTCCAAGGCAACGCGACTACGAAGTCCATAGTGATGCGCTCCTATTTCCGCTCAGGTATAGACATCTGCTGAAGTAGGCCTCTTGGCCTCTGATGCTCATATTTAACCTGCTGGCAATTTAGACATCTAGCCACATACTCCACTATGTCTTTCTTCATCTGTCTCCACCAGTAGTGTTGCCTCATATCACGATACATCTTTGTAGCACCAGGATGTATAGAATACCGCAAACCGTGAGCCTTCTCTAGAATCATGCCCCTCAGGACATCAACATTAGGGACACATAAGCGACCTTGAAGTCTCAGAACACCATCCTCGCCAATAGAAACCTCCTTGGAACCACCTTGTACCACTGTCTCCCGGAGAGCCACCAAGTGCAGGTCATCATACTTCCGAGTCTTGATTTCCCCCAATAATGAAGACTAAGCCATCACACATGCAAGAACCCGGCAGGGCTCGGAAAGGTCAGATCTGACCAGGCGATTAGCCAAGGACTGAATTTCCAAAGCTAGAGGTCTCTCCTCTACTAAAATGAAATCCAAACTACCTATACTCTCCGCCTTCCTGCTTAAGGAATCTGCTACCACGTTCGCTTTGCCCGGATGATAAAGAATGGTGATGTCATAATCCTTCAGCAACTCAAGCCATCTGCGCTGCCTCAAATTAAGATCCCTCTGCTTGAATCAAAACTGCAAACTGCGGTGATCTGTATAAACCTCACAAGGCACCCCATACAAGTAATGCCTCCAAATCTTAAGAGCATAAACAATCGCCGCCAACTCCAAATCGTGCACAAGGTAATTCTTCTCATGAACTTCCAGATGTCGCGAATCATATGCAATAACTCTTCCCTCCTGCATCAATAATCAACCCAAACCAACTCGTGAAGCATCACAATAAACCGTATACATCCCAGAACCAGAAGGCAACACTAGAACGGGTACTGAGGTAATTGTTGTCTTGAGCTTCTGAAAGCTCGCCTCACACTCGTCGGACCATCGAAATGGAGAATTATTCTAGGTCAACCTAGTTAGAGGGTCTGCAATGGAGGAAAATCCCTCCACAAATCGGCGATAATAACCTGCTAAACCCAAGAAACTCCTCAATCTTCTTAGGATAAACCTTGATACCCTCTCCGGATACCACATGCCCCAAGAATGCCACAGAATCCAACCAAATCTCACACTTGTAGAACTTAGCATACAACTTATGTTCCCGCAAAGTCTTGAGCACCGCCCTCAAATCCTGCTCGTGCTCCCCCAGGCTACGTGAGTAAATCAAAATATCGTCAATGAAGACGATGACAAAAGAATCAATATAAGTCCTGGACACCCTGTTCAGCAACACAATAAATTTTGTTGGGGCATTAGTCAAGCCAAAAGACATCACCAGGAACTCATAGTGACCATATCTCTTATGAAAGGCAGACTACGGAACATCCGAGTCCCGAATCCTCAGCTGATGGTACCCCGGTCTCAAGTTAATCTTAGAGAACACCCGTGCACACTACAATTGGTCAAACAAATCATCGATACACGGAAACAGGTACTTGTTCTTGACGGTGACCTTGTTCAACTTGCGATAGTCAATACACATCCACATAGTCCCATCCTTCTTCTTAACAAATAGCACTGGGGCCCAAGGCAACACACTCGGTCTGATAAACCCTTTAGCCAATAACTCCTCGAGCCGTTCTTTCAATTCCTTCTGAGCCATGCGATAAGGGGAATAGATATGGGTTGGGTGCCCGGAACTAAGTCAATGCAGAAATCAATGTCACGATCCGGTGGCATGCCCGGAAGGTCTGAAGGGAATACATCATCAAATTCCCGAACTACTTGCACTGAATCAATCGATGGAGACTCGGCAGTGGTGTCTCGCACATAAGCAAGATAAGCCAAACAACCCTTCTCGACCATGTGTCGAGCCTTCAGGAAGGAAATAACCCGACTAGCAGTACTAACAGAGGAACCTCTCCGCTCCAATATCGGCAACTCGGGCATGGCTAGAGTAACAGTCTTGGCATGGCAATCTAAAATGGCATGATAAGGAGACAGCCAATCCATGCCCAGGATAAACTCAAAATCAACCATATCAAGCAACAGAAGGTCTGTTCTGGTCTCGAGCCCACAGAATGTAACTACACAGGACCGATAAATCTGGTTTACAACCAAAGAATCGCCCAAGGGAGTGGACACATAAATAGGATTACCCAAGGACTCACGAGGAATATCTAGGGAATGAGCAAATAAGGCTGATACATATGAATAACTGGACCCTGGATCGAATAATACCGATGCATCTCTACCCATACTGAAATAATACCTGTGATCACGGCATATGAGGCCACTGCATCTGATCTGGCCGGAATAGCATAGAATCTGGCTGGAGCTCTGGATGACTGACCTCTATCGGAATAAATAGGAGCTGACTGGGCTCCCCCTGCCTGGCCTTCACCTCTAGGACGACCCCTACCGGTCGGTCCTCCACCTCTGGGTGGACGAACTGCTGGTGCTGGCCTCATAGGCTGGTGACCCTGCTGCACTACCTTGCCCCAAAGTCTGGGACAATTCCTCTTCATGTGACCTGGATCCCCACACTCATAACAACCTCCCGGCACCATGACCTGCTGCCTTGAAGAAGAACCCTGAATAACGGGAGTAAGGTAGGAACTCGCTGGCATAGTATTGAAATAAGGACTAGTAGACCCCTTATGACCAGAATACCCGCCGAAGGAATCCTGAATAGCTGGCAGGTGGTAAGAACTCTCCAGCATGACGCTAAAATAAGTCCTCGCTGGGAAACCCCGTAAAGGCGGTGGTGGTGTTGAATATGGGGGCCTATTGGGCTGGCGCCTGCCAAACTGACCTCTGCCCCTTGCTGGAGCACCTCTGAAATCCCCGGAAAATCTAACCCTCTTATCCTGCTGACCCCGCTCTCTGCTCCTCAACCGATAACCCTCGATCCTGCGAGCAATGTCTACCACAAGCTGATAAGGAGTCCCCATATCCACCTCTCGGGCCATGTTGGCGCCAATACCTGTATGTAACCCACCTACAAATCTCCGCACTATCTGTGCGTCAGTAGGAAGTATCATGAGTGTGTGACGAGACAACTCAAAAAACCTAGCCTCGTAGTCGGTCACTGACATCTGACCCTGCTCCAGCTGCTCAAACTGATACCGTAACTCTTCTCTCTCAAAGGGTGGAATATATCTATCCAGGAATAAGTGAGTGAACTACCCTCAAGTGATGGGAGGGGAATCTGTTGGTCTACCAAGAATATAGCACTGCCACCATCTACGGGACCTGC
Source organism: Nicotiana paniculata (assembly GCA_005239505.1). Lineage (NCBI taxonomy): Eukaryota > Viridiplantae > Streptophyta > Magnoliopsida > Solanales > Solanaceae > Nicotiana > Nicotiana paniculata. The sequence goes on along the minus strand of ML324835.1, from coordinate 50,912 downwards.
CCTCTAGCTGGAAAGTAGTGCAATCAACTCCATGAGACTCCAGTATCCTCATGTTGTGTAGTTTGTCCTTGCACCTGTCAATAAAGTCATGTGCGTCCTCATGACGCTCACCTCCGTAAACAGGAGGGTGCAATCTGGTCCATCTGTCTAATAACTTCTGCAGATCACCATCCGCAGCTGGTCTGGTCTCAGATGCTGCAGCTGCTACTGGCAGAACCCCGCGCACAAGCAGTGTACCCGGCGTTTGATATACTGCAGCTGCATGTCCATCGGCGTGTGCAGTAGGGTTCTGTGCTCCCCCTCCCGCTTGGGATGTGGCCGGATCTGCTGGAAATAAACCAGCCTGAGTCATGGTGGCCATGAACTGCATCATACGGCCCATGACCTCCTGAATCCTGGCGATGTTGTAAAATCCAAAGGGGCAGGATCTCCTACGGTCACCTCGCCCTGCTCCTCAATAATGGGATTCTCTATTGGGTCTGCTGGGGGTGCGACTGGTATAGTCCTGGGATGCCCTCGTCCCCTACCTCGGGCTGGTGTCCTCCCCCGGTCTCTGCCACGGCCTCAAATGACGGGGGTAGTTGCCCCTCCCAGGTCTGGAACATCAGCTGCTCGCGTCCTCACCATCTGTGAGAGAATAGAAGAGTGAGATTTTTTTTATACCATCAAATGCATGATAGAAGATGAATAAGGAGAGATTTCCTAACACCCTATAGCCCCCCGAAGATAAATACAGACGTCTCTGTACCGATCCGCAAGACTCTATTCGGTTTGCCCGTAACTTCTGAGACCTACGTGAACCTAGAGCTCTGATACCATGTTGTCACGACCCAAATCCTAACCCAGGTCGCGATGGCGCCCAACGTCGACGTTAGGCAAGCCAACCTTTATTTACTAGTGATTTCAGGTAGTTTACCAAAACATTTTTCAACACTTCCTTAACTTAGTTTGAGATATTTAAGTAGAAACAGATAACTTAGGAAAATTTTATTCAAAAATAAATAATCATGAAGTCATAATTTATGATTACGTCCCAAAATAAAGTCTACTAGCGTGTGTGCCAGGAATTAGTGTCACAAGTCTACAGGCATCTAGTAGAATAATATCAAAAGAAAGAAAGTTTGTCCTACTGTCTGAGTAAGTATAGACAGAAATGACAAAAGAGTAGCTCCAGAGTGCTACTGGAAATCGCCAAGAAGAGCAGCTCACCGTGAAGCCTCGACCAGTAAAAACTCAAGGACGAACTCCGGACTGGAACACAGATTCACCCTGCCTCAGAACATGTACAATTAAGTACAGAGCGTAGCGTGAGTACATAACAATATGTACCTATTAAGTATCCCGCCTAATCTTGAAGAAATACTGACGAGAGGTCGACTTGACACTTACTAGGGTCCAAACAGTGTATTTAAGTGATAATTTAAAATAAAACAACAAGTAAGCATGGATAGTAATAAAATAAATAATGAACCGTAATAAAATCTGAATGTGAGATGAAGCATCGATTTACAAGTTTTCAGTTCGATCTTCCGGGATAATTCACAACTCAACAGTCATAAACAATATCAGGAAAATAGCATGCGCATAGTGGAATAAGGACATCCGGTCTGGGCCAACATAATAATAATAAATGTGCACTGCCGAAGGGTCGACCGGCGCGAACCATAGATGCATCTATCAATACCCGTCGTGGCGTACGGCCTGCTGTCATGAGAGTAGGGGAAATAATCACTCTGCTCACGGGATTAAAATTGCAAACTGGTCACATGCAAACACAACATCTTTCTTTCAATTCTTTTCAAATAACAATTTCTTTAAGACATCAACTCTCGGTTTCCCTTAAAAAACACAATTACATACAATGAATTTACAAAGCATATAACTCAAGTTAATGAAATTCACATGGCATGGTGTGGGCCTAACTACCCGGACATAATAATAATAGAAACCACGCACGGGCTCCCGTCACCTCGCACATACGTAGTCCCCCACAACAATGAAACATACTCGTTTAATTCACCTATGGGGAAAATTCCCTCTAACAAGGTTAAAAAGGAGACTTACCTCGCGTCAAGTCTACTTCCCGGGTCAAGAATGCGCCTGAAACTCCTAATTCGTCGCCCAAGGACTCGAAACTAGTCAAATATTTCATAAATAAATCAATATATACTCAAAAGTATGAAATTTCCCCATTTAAATGATTGTTTCAACCTAAATTGCAAAATTCCAAAATACACCCCCGGGCCCACATGCTCGGATTCCAAAAATGTTTTACGGAAATATCACACATGGCCTAAGGATCAATATTATATAGTTTTTGTTTGATTCCTCAACAAATTTCTTGGTCATTTCCAATTTTTGTCAAGAACCTAGATTTTTACTCTAACCCATGTTTTCTACTAATAGTGGTGTTAATCTACCTAACAAAGTAATAAGCTAAATTCATAGTAGAAATTACTTACCTCTTAGTAGCTAGGTTGAATACCCTTCTTGCATGCCCTTAAAATCGCCCAAGAATGAAGAAAAATGGTCAAAAATTGCTAAGTCTGTGTTTAAAAGGAAGTGCACTGCCTACAGGACTTTCGCACCTGCGGCTCGAGGACCGCACCTGCGGCTCGAGGACCGCACCTGCCGTCTCACATCTGCGAGGAATTTCTCGCACCTGCGGATAAGGGGAAGGGGGCCTGGTTTCGCGCCAGCGGTGGAAAGTCCGCACTTGCAGCTCCGCTTCTGCGGAAAGGGTCCTGCACCTGCGGGAATTGGCAACTTCCTCAGGATTGCACCTGTGAGACTAGGACCACAGGAGCGGTCTCGCACCTTCAACTGGACCTCCGAAGATGCGGTCGCACAAGACCTGGTGAACCAGCAGTCATTTTTGGCTGGTTTTTGCGCCGCTCGATGCCCGAATGGCATCTAGGCGCACTCGAGACCCCGTCCAAATATACAAACAAGTCCTAAATCATAATGTGGACTCGCTCGAGACTTTAGAATGCCCGAAACAGCAGTAAATCTAAAAATCACCCCTCAAAACCTATTGGATCAAACTTAAGAACTTCAAGACTCTAAATTCGCTTTCAAAATGCCGAACCATACCTATACTACTCGGAATGACACCAAATTTTGTGAGCAAGTCATAAATGACATAACACAACTATTCCCGGTCTCGGAATTTCGTTCGGACCTCGATAACACAAAAACACGTTCTAAACCTCAAATTGAACTTAAAGACATTCTTACTTTAGTATTTGGCGTTGAAACGCTCCCGGGTCATCCAAAACCTTTTCCGAAAACACGCCCAAGTCCGAAATCATCATACGAACCTACTAGAATTCTTCGGATTTCGATTCCGGGGTCGTTTACTGAAAATGTTGACTGAAGTCAAACTTGTCCTTTAAGGCCAACCTTGAGGAACTAAGTGTTCCTATACTACTCCAAACTCCTCCAAACCTCGAGCCACCCGTCCCCGCAAGTCATAAATCAGTAAAAGCAACTTCAGGAAGTCTCATTTAGGGGCACGGGGTCCTAAAATATAAAACGATCGGTCGGGTCGCTACAGTAGTGGCAAAAAGAAGAAATATAAAGTAGTATAGGAAAATTGGAAGAGAAATCTGAAACCTTTAATAACCTTACTGATTTTATGAATAATAAATCCATTGAACTTGAAAGATTACATGCATAAGAAATCTTACAACTGCACATGCATTCTCGTCCAGTGATCTATCATCTTTGCGCTTCAGACAAGTTAATATTTTGAATTCTGCACATTTAGGCTCTATCTGGCTAGAGTCTGATACCGTTAACTTGATGAAAGATATTACTCATGAATTAACGAGTCGTGAAATTTGAGGATATGTATTTACAAATGAATACCTTTACATTTATCAAGATTGAAATGTTTTTGAACAGAATTGTGCTTCTAATGTAACATAAAATGCCATCATGTCCATACCATGCATCATTCCGCCCCTTATGGTACACAAATATGTAACCATCTAGAGTATGTTTTATTATGGATGACAAAATATACCTGCAAAAAAATATAGCTTAACATGCTTAATTAATAAGAGTATAAAAAAGGTCAATTGCAACCAAAAATGGGGTCATCACTCTTTTGGTTTGATAATTGGACGGGTTTGGGAGCTTTATATTTTCTAGTACCTCAAGATTTTGGAGTTGATGAAAGCATCCATACTGTTATGATGTGGTTGAAAATGGAGCTTGGAATGTGGACAAATTACTGGAGATCTTACCTGAAGAATTTATTGAACACATTGTGCAGAAAATAAGACCTCCAGTTATGAACAATGTGCTTGATACTCCATACTGGATGCTTGAAACAAGAGGACATTTCAGCGTTAAATCAGCCTAGGACTATCTACGAAGAAGAAATGATCCTAGGTTAGCCTATAGGATGATTTGGATGAAAGGACTACCATTTAAAATTAGTTTTTTCATTTGAAAGGTATGGAGAGCAAAGCTTCCACTCGATGATTTTATGCGCAGGCTGGGATACTTAATAGCATCGAGGTGTTGGTGTTTTGCAGACCCTAAGGAGGAGAATCTAGTACATCTATTCTTCACGTCAAAGGCTGCAACTACAGTGTGGAGATACTTCCTAATGCGAGCAGGAATTGCAGTGGAGGGACTAAATCTACATCAAACTATTACCAAATGTTGGACTGCCCAGGTACTACCTAGATAAAACCTATAATGCAAGCTCTACCATCATGTATTTTTTGTGAATTATGGAAGAGGAGAAACATTTTAAAATATGGAGAGGTAGTATCAGTTAGCAGGGTTATATATTAAGTTTCTACAATACTTCAAGCCTTGGTTCAAATGAGAAGATCAGGTGTGCAAGTACCTCATAAGTGGCAGGATCTTCTGCATATGTTAGAACAATATACCCCTCGATTGAAATATGAAAAAGTAATCTGGGAATTTCCATTGGAGGGGTGGATCAAAGTTAATACTGATGGAGCATCGAGAGGGAATCCTGGTAGAAGAGCAATTGGTTTCTGTTTGAGAGATGAATTTGGAGACTTTAAATATGTACTAGGAAGGGAGATCAATGAAGATCCAATAATGAAGCAGAGACAACAGTTATTATGGAGACATTAAGGTTGTGTAGATCACAAAATTATGTGCAAATTTGGCTCCAAACTAACCTTATGATAATGAACAATATAATTGAAGGAACATGGAAGCCACCTTGGAGTATAGCTGAGCAAGTGGAGGAGATTAACATGTTGTTAGAAGGATGCAACATCAAGGTGTCTCACATTTATAGAGAGGGGGGCAAGTTGGCGGATCATCTTGCAAACTATACTCTCGATGTTGGCAACATTGAATTCTTTGAATTTTTGGATTTAGACACACAAGGCAGACGACTGATTAATGAGGATAAAATGCAATGTCCACACTTAAGAGTAAAAGTGGAAAAAGATTAATAGAAGAAGGTGTAATTGCAGCAGCAGATGAAGAAAGAATGGAGAAGCTAAAATTTGGGGAAAAGAATTACCATATTCAAATCCATATGGAAAAGAGTATGGTAATGATTGTTTTCACTAACACTGTGTTCTTTTTTGCAGGTATTAATTTTGTGCCTGTGCCATATGCTTTCATGGAAGTTCAGTTTGTGATATTAGTGTTATCCATTCATTCCACTGAATGTAAATCAAAGTTAGGTGCTAGGATACAAGCAAGAAGCAGTACATCGCAAGAAGTACATTGGATATGGAGTTTCTTTGAAAACCATACATACGGATGGCTAACTCACACTAACATAATATTCAGTAGTGATGAGTATAAGACACACAAAGGGGATATTTCAGTTAAAAAGACAAAGCAAAGCTGCCTAGAATGTTAAAGAGAATTGGGCAGTATGGGATTGTTGATACAGGATATTGGAATGTGTTGGAGTCTAAATTAAGCTCAATAATCAGAAATACAGGGAACTAGGCAAATATAGGTGCAGAACAACATGGGAATTCATACTCGAGTCTTATGAAAATTTACTACACAATGGAAAAACCAGAGGATACTTATGGTTCTGCAGATCATCATATTCAACTCCTTTGGGAAAAGGATATGGTGATCTTGGATTTTTCTAACTTCGGTTTCTTTTTTGTAGGGAACGTTATTGTGTCCATGCCTTACTATTGGCTACAAATTCTAGGGTGATATTAGCATTATATGCTCATTTCCTTGAAGGATTACTAATAGTAGGCACAAGCATGGAACCAAGATACATAAGGGTCAGTGTGATCGAGAAAAAAAGGACAGAATTGGGCTGTTGGCATTCAAATATGGGAACAATGGATGCACTAAGGTGTAAAATATAAATGCATTCTAGTAACTCTACATCCCAGGAATGGAGATGCTCGTTGATTAACAGAGGTTTCACTTGGAGATATCATAAATGCTGCCATAAACTGGACAACTGCACCAAAATGCAACACAGAAAGTTTTCATATAACAGTATGGTCTTTTTTGCAGGCAACATTACTATGGCTATACATTATCATTTGAAAAACCTTCAGGTGGTGATATTAGTACTTTGTACTCATTCCATTGAAGCGGATTCAAGGATGAGCACAAGCATAATAGCAATGATTGGAAGGGTAACATAAGTGCCTAGTGGTCGATGGATGATAAATCAAATGGCAGAATATGGAGGAGATTTCTGGGAAATTTGGAAAAAATGAGCAGCATATCAATGAAGCTATGCAGTATAATAGCTTAGAAATCAATCCAAGCAATGGAAACATCAAACAGCATAAGATATGCACACAGAAAGAACCACATAAACATAGTGGAACAAGTGTGCATAGGGAAATCCACTAGCCAAATTTGGCAACACTTTTTGGATACATTTGAACTAAACTCGAGGTATATCTTAAGGCGACACGAAAATCGGATAACACAAGATGGGTGCAATGCAAAGACATCACTAGAACGCATCAAGATATTGCATAGAAATGAGTGTGAAATTAGGGTAAGTGAATGGTATTTGGTAGTGCTTAATTTGCAAAACATAATGGGCCATTTGTGTAATCAGCGATGAGCATAGGAGTCTTTAAGTGTCCAGCACAAAGATTATGGGCCTCATGGAATGGTTTCATATGGCTATATACGCAAGTGGCTAGTTTTTATTCAAATGTTAGAGTTTACAATTCTTTTTAATAGTAGTTCTTTGTGTAATATCCATTTTGGGTATGACATGCTCAAATTTGATAATAGGAGCTATGTAGTTGTCATTCCTTACAGTCTTACACTTCGTAAGACAACACACTATATTGTTTTAATTTTGCACTATAAATAAAAACTAGCTCTAGGCACTACCTAGTGGATTGCTTAAAAAAAATTGTCACACTATATATAAAAGAGTGCACCTAAAATTGAATTTCAGTTTTAACAACCAAACATCTAATGTCAATCCTGAATATCTATCCATCAGCTTGATTTAGTCAAATATTGAGAGATGATATAAAAGAGGTATTAAGTAAAATACCATTCATTTTAGTAGTGAAGATACTCATTATCATAAATATAACGTACTTGAATGCTTGGGCTCACGCACAAATATTTGCACCGTTGAACAAATGAATGCTCCATCAAGTGTAAGTATTCTCTAACATAAATTTTCCAGAGGTTTGTTTTCTTTTATATGGAACTCAAGAACAACAATTGTCTTTCCGAGTCGTGGATTCCGATCATCTATTAGTTATTTAGACTCACAAGAATATGATTATATAGTCTATACCTAATAATGAGTCGGTTTTAGTAACTGTAGAGAAAGAAGACATGTAACTACAACACCATAACAACCATTGCAACTGTGTAACTTAAAGAATGAATTATGCAACTATGTATTGCATATTAATTATTCATATTAATTGAAGTTTACCTAGCAATCTACAATATGAATAAGAAACTCTCGGATACAACACCTCCCTATTCACAAGGGAAATAAGAAAAATAAAAAATGGCACTATGTGATCTTCTTTGGATGAGATATATTTGATTTTCAAATTTGTGAAGAACAAAGAAAATGAGTTTGAGCAAACAACAATGTAAATTCATAAGAACCGTTAAAAAAGTCTTTTTTTTTTGTAGTGTATTATGCAATGTGTATCCTATAATACTCTCTTGATACAAACATTGTAATTAAAGTTGGTTAATCAAAACAAAAGAAACAAAGGTTCAACAACATGAAATTATCTATAAAATTCTATTTATTATCACAATATAAAGAAGACAAGAGAACATTTGTGAGCACTTATGTGAGCCAAGTGAAAATGGTATATTATACTTCAGTATGGTAGGAAAGGTACCGATTTACCATCAATTATCATCATAGCCACATCCATAAAATGATCAATCATTTCAAGAGCCACAAAATCCTGAAACAGAGGGAGAAAACAGAGTTAAATACTAAATGCATTCATTGTCATAATATTCTCTACCATAATCCATCAGCCGCTGAAGTGTATGTGCGGTTCTAGAGGACCTTCAACAAGAAGAGGCAAAGATGCTAGATCTGCACACTGCTGAACCGGAAGAGATTGCTCAGGATGAGTATTTGGGTAACAAAGGCGAGAAGGGTGTAGTCAAGGAGAGAACTCCCGAGGAGAGTAATTTGGCTCATGGAAGCAGGGATATGGAAGAGAGGGTCAATTATTGCAATAACTGAGGGGGGACTTGTTCTATGATAAACAAATGACTTCAAACAAAAACCTGATTTGCATGCAATTTATAAACTAGTATCTGTATCTTTTTTTATAAGTGACATGACAATTAGCTATGTGTTTGTTGCTACGTATTAAGTTACAGTAGTAACAATACATGTTGCAAGCTCCAAAAAAGAAGCTAAATTTTAAATTACCCATATCCTTTTAACTGTTTAAGACCTCTCAATTTCAAATTGCACTAATTTTTTGTTGGGGTTTTAAGCATTAATAGCTTAAAATAGGGTGAACGAGAAATGGAGGAAAAAATGAAATATTTGAGGTTCCCTCCTTGATTGTCCCACATGGAAAGAGGAAAAGGTTTTTGATGGGTATATAAGTAATTGATCTTATTCTAGCTCATAAAAAATTGAGAATAAATCAAGCCTCGCGCCGTCGTCGTCGTCGCCGCTCGCTCGGCTCGGCCTCGTCCTCGGATTCAGATTCGGATTCGGATTCGGTGAAATGATCGATTGATTATTTTTTGGACCAAATTTATTTGTTAATAGTAAATATTAACAGAAATGTTATTAAATATTTATTTTAGTAACAAAATATTATCAGCTATCCATCATTCAGTTTTCTGTTTTTGTAATAGAAAATTAACTACCCTTCAATTTTCCCTCTTTATGGTTGAGTAAATAGCCAATTATGTCATGGTATTTATTCTATGTCCGCTTTGGAAAAACAACCATTATAAAGAGTTGCACCTCTTCAGATTTCAGCCCAACTTTGGCTATAAATACAAGTCCTTCTCTCATATTTTAGATACTAATTTTTGAGTTCTCCTCCTTTCTTCTTCTGCATATTCTTTACTTCAAAGAAAGAAGAGTAAGTGTGATTTGCTACCGAACTTTGTGTTCGCTTAAACACTGGGGTGTGAAGTACCACTACACCAGTGTGTAATTCGTTCTATCATGTGAGGAAATAATCCATAACCTTGGGCACTAGGAGGGGATTAAATTCCTTAAGGAAACACTGTGAATTCAGTGGGCTCGAATTGGTTTTGTTATTTCATTTACATTTCTTTTTATGTTATTTTATTTTCTCCAGAATTATTTTACAAATACAGATTACTCACAAGCTTAAGGAATTTAATATTTTTCTGTATTTGAGTTATATTCACTGTTTCTGGAGAGTAAAACATTTGTGGTTTTGTACTCTATTGGAGATTAAAATTTACGTGATTTTAACGTTTATGTCATTCTTTTACAGAAAAATGACGAATGACAATGGGAACCAATCTGTTCCGATGGTAACTGCCAATGCCTCAATGAGCCGAACAACACCGGCAACATTGGCACCGGCTGAGAAACCCGAAAAAATTTTCGGGATTGATTTCAAGCGCTGGCAGCAAAAGATGTTCTTCTACTTGACTACTCTAAGTCTCCAGAAGTTCATCAAGGAAGATTTTCCTGTGCTGTCAGATGAAACTCCAGAGACTGAACGCTTTCTCGTGATTGAGGCGTGGAAGCATTCAGATTTTTTGTGCAAGAATTATATTCTAAGCGGGCTGGAGGATGCTTTATATAATGTCTACAGTGGCGTGGAAACGTCAAAAGAACTGTGGATAGCGCTTGAAAGGAAATACAAAACTGAAGATGACGGGTTGAAGAAGTTCGTTGCTGCAACGTTTTTGGACTACAAAATGGTAGATAGCAAGTATGTTATTACCCAAGTCCAGGAATTGCAAGTGATCATTCACGATCTCCTTGCTGAAGGTAAAAGTAGAATTAATACTAATATTGGTAGTATTAATTTTATTATGTTTACTAATAGAATTTTCATTGAAGGTCTTATCATCAATGAAGCATTCCAAGTAGCAGCAATGATTGAGAAGTTGCCTCCGTTGTGGAAGGACTTCAAAAATTATTTGAAACACAAACACAGGGAGATGTTCCTTGATGCTCTCATTGTTCGGTTGAGAATCGAAGAGGACAATAAAGCTGCTGACAAGAGAGGTCGTGGAAATTCAACAATAATGGGAGAAAATATTGTTGAAGATAACAAAAAGAGGAAGAAGGCTTCTGTTCCAAAATACAACCCAAGCAAGAAGCGGTTCAGTGGAAACTGCTACAAATGTGGGAAAGCCGGACAAAAATCTACGGAGTGTCGTGCTCCGAAGAAAGACAAAAAGAAGGGTCAAGCAAACATGGTTGAAAAGAATGATGATGTTGATGACTTGTGTGCCATGTTTTCCGAATGCAATTTAGTGGGCAATCCTAAAGAGTGGGGGATTGATTCTGCAGCCACTCGCCATGTTTGTGCTGTTATAGAAGCTTTTGTTACTTATGCTCCTGTTGGAACCGATTAGACGATTTCTATGGGAAATTCTTCAAAGGACAAGATTGAAGGATGTCGGAAGATATTTCTCAAAATGACTTCCGGCACAATGGTGACTTTGAAACGTCCTTCATGTTCCCGAGATTAGGAAGAATTTAGTCTCTACTGGACTTCTTGTTAAGAGTGGCTTTAAATGTGTATTTGTATCCGATAAGGTTGTAATAAGTAAGAACGAGATGTTTGTAGGAAAATGTTACCTCACTGAGGGCCTTTTCAAGCAAAATGTAATGGTTGTTGAAAGTAATAATAAAATTTCAGTTTCGTCTTACTTACTTGAGTCAAATTAATTATGGCATGTACATTTGGGTCATGTCAATTATAAAACCTTGCGGAAAAGATTAATTTGGAAATATTGCCTAATTTTGAATGCGACAAATCAAAATTCCAAGTATGTGTGGAATCTAAGAATGTTAAACATCCTTATAAGTCAGTTGAAAGGAATTCAAATCCTTTAGACTTAATTCACACAGATATTTGTGACATTAAGTCAATACCATCTCGCGGTGGAAAGAAGTATTTCATAACTTTTATTTATGATAACTCGATATTGCTATGTTTACTTACTTAATAGTAAACATGAAGCAATAGACGCATTCAAGCAATACAAAAGTGAAGTTGAAACGTAACTTAACAAGAAAATAAAAATGATAAGAAGTTATTGCGGTGGTGAATATGAATCTCCTTTTGAAGAAACATGTTGCGAATATGGAATTATTCATCAAACAATGGCCCCTTACACGGCCGAATCCAATGGGATTGCGGAAAGAAAGAATCGTACATTAAAGGAGATGATGAATGTATTGTTGTTAAGTTTTGGTTTGCCACAGAATTTGTGGGGGGAATCCATTATTACGGCTAATCTAATATTAAACTCAGTGCCCTGTAGTAAAACACAATCCATTCCNGAATCTCCTTTTGAAGAAATATGTTTAGAATATGGAATTATTCATCAAACAACGGCCCCATACACGCCCCAATCCAATGGGATTGCGGAAAGAAAGAATCGTACTTTAAAGGAGATGATGAACGCGTTGTTGATAAGTTCTGGTTTGCCGCAGAACTTGTGGGGGGAAGCCATTCTTACGGCTAATCGAATATTAAATCGAGTGCCCCATAGCAAAACACAATCCATTCCATATGAAAAATGGAAAGGAAGGAAGCCCAACCTGAATTATTTTAAAGTGTGGGGGTGTTTGGCAAAAGTGCAAGTTCCTAAAACCAAAAGGGTAAAAATAGGACCGAAAACCGTTGATTGTGTTTTCATAGGATATGCGACTAATAGTAAAGCATATCGATTTTTAGTTCATAAATCAGAAAATCCCAAAATTCATAATAATACAGTTATAGAATTAGATAATGCTGAGTTCTTTGAAAATATATATCCGTATAAAAAGGAATGCGAGTCGATTGGTTAAGGATCTAAACGACCTCGGGAAGAAACAAAAGAAAGTACATTTAATCAGGAGGATCCAAGACGTAGTAAACGTCGAAGAACGTCTACTTCATTTGGACAAGATTTTGTGACTTTCTTATTGGAAAATGAGCCTCAAACATTTAAATAAGCTATGTCTTCTTCAGACTCATTATTTTGGAAAGAGGCAGTCAATAGTGAAATAGAATCCATATTGAACAACCATACATTGGAATTGGTTGATCTTCCTCCCGAAAATAAACCGTTGGGTTCAAAATGGATCTTTAAGAGGAAAATGAAAGATGATGGCACTATTGTCAAATTTAAGGCAAGACTTGTGGTCAAAGGGTATAGATAACGAGAAGGTCTTGACTATTTCGATACATACTCTCCAGTTACAAGAATTACGTCCATAAGAACGTTGATGCGTTAGATGCAGTTTATGGTCTTGAAATTCATCAAATGGATGTTAAGACGGCCTTCTTAAATTGAGAGTTGGAGGAAAAAAATCTACATGGAACAACCTGAAGGGTTTGTGGTTCCAGGTAAAGAAAAGAAGGTAGACTTGTTAAGTCCCTTTACTGACTAAAACAAGCACCCAAACAATGGCATGCAAAATTTGAGAAAACAATGTTGTCAAATGATTTTAAAATAAATGAATGTGATGAATGTGTGTACATTAAAAATGTTCCAAATCACATAGTCATTGTTTGCTTATATGTGGATGATATGATGATAACGAGTAATGACATTGCCAACATAAATGCGACTAAGCGCATGCTAACTGGAAAGTTTGATATGAAAGACGTGGGAGTTGCTGATTTAATTCTGGGAATTAAGATCCATAAAACTTCTCAAGGTCTGGCATTGTCACAATCTCATTATATTAAGACAGTACTTGAAAAATTCAAGCACTTGGGCTTTAAAGTTGCAAAGACTCCAATTGACATGAATCTTGCATTAGCAAAGAACAAAGGCCAGAGCATATCACAATTGGATTATGCTCGTGTGTTAGGATGTTTAATGTACATCATGAATTGTACACGACCAGATATAGCTTGTGCTATAAGTAAATTGAGTCGATACACGAGCAATCCAAGTCAATCTTATTGGATGGCCATGAAACGAGTTTTGGGGTATTTAGTACATACTCAGGACTTTGCTTGGCACTACATTAAATATCATGCGGTCATTGAGGGATACTGTGATGCAAATTGGATCACCGGATCAAGTGATTCCAAGTCCACAAGTGGATATGTATTCACTATTGGTGGAGGAGTATCTTGGAAGTCGTCCAAACAAACTTGTATTACCCGCTCTATAATGGAGGCTGAGTTCATAGCCTTAGATAAAGCCGGTGAAGAAGCTGAATGGCTCCGGAATTTCTTGGACGACATTCCATTTTGGCCGAAACCGTTGGCACCAATATGCATACATTGTGATAGTCAAGCGGCAATTGGAAGGGCTGGGAGCGTTATGTATAACGGTAAATCTCGTCATATACGACGAAGACATAAAACCGTTAGGCAATTACTCTCTAGATGAATTATCACGATTGACTATGTAAAGTTAAGTGATAATGTGTCGGATCCACTTACAAAAGGCTTAACTAGAGAGGTAGTTGAGAAATCGTCAAGGGGAATGGGATTATGGCCGAGAACAAGTCATAGTAGCGGTAACTCTACCTAGAAGGCTGGAGATCCCAAGATCTAGGTTCAAGGATATCAAACAAAGTCATTAATGACGGTTCAACATTGTCAACTAAATTTTTGGTCCATTCTCGTGATGAGACAATGTTCAGTACCAAGCATAAAGCATTAAGGCTTTTTAATGATTTCTAAATTTGATACGGGGTATATCAAATAGTGTATCTACGGGATGACACGTTTAGGAATCACCTATGTAAGTGTGAAGTGTTAGCCGCTTCAAGGAGAATTTTGCAAGGCCAATTCTCTATGCACTTATGAAACCAGGCGGTGTTCATGGATGAAACGAACACAACAATGAGAACCAAAGACGGTTAAGGGTTGGTTGTGTGACTTGTGGTTGTCTAGGTATACACTAAAGTTCGGCGGTTCAAAGATATCAAATCTACCAATTGATCGACTATATCCGACATAAGTTCACTACGGAAAGTTCAAAGGGAAACATACTTATCCAGATGCAATTAATCCTTGCTTGCGAATCACACAGTTTTTCATGCATAGTTCCGCGATATAGCCATTCCCCATTCATGTGGGGATTGTTGCGGTTTTAAGCATTAATAGCTTAAAATAGGGTGAATGGGAAATGGAGGGGAAAATGAAATATTTGAGGTTCCCTCCTTGATTGTCCCACATGGGAAGAGGAAAAGGTTTTTCATGGGTATATAAGTAATTGCTCTTCCTCTGGATCATAAAGAGTTGAGAAGAAGGCAAGCCTCGCGCCGCCGTCGTCGTCGCTCGCTCCGCTCGGCCTCGGCTTCGGATTCGGAGTTGGATTTGGATTTGGATTTGGACAAATGATTAATTGATTTTTTTTTTGACCAAATTTATTTGTTAATAGTAAATATTAACAGCAATGTTAATAAATATTTATTTTAATAACAAAATATTAATATTAAATCCATTTCAGTTATCCAACATTCAGTTTTCTATTTTTGTAACAGAAAATTAACTACCCTTCAATTTTCCCTCTTTATGGTTGAGTAAATAGCCAATTATGTCATGGCATTTATTCTATGGCCGTTTTGGAAAAATAGTCATTCTGAAGAGTTGCACCTATTGAGATTTCAGCCCAACTTTGGCTATAAATACAAGTCCTTCTCTCAGATTTTAGATAATAATTTTTGAGTTCTCCTCCTTTCTTCTTCTGCATATTCTTAACTTCAAAGAAATAAAAGTAAGTGTGATTTGCTACCGAACTTTGTGTTCACTTAAACACTAGGCTTTGAAGTACCACTACAACAGTGTGTAATTCATTCTATCCTGGGAGGAAATAATCCATAACCTTGGGTACTATGAGGGGATTAAATTCCTTAAGGAAACACTGTGAATTCAGTGGGCTCGAATTGGTTTTGTTATTTCATTTACATTTCTGTTTATGTTATTTTATTTTCTCCAGAATTGTTTAACAAATACAGATTACTAACATTTTTTACCCGAGAAAAGGAGAAGCTGAATCTAAAACTCACTAACTAGTTTAACACGAGAATTGCACGAGCCAATTCTCCCTCCGTAAGATGTCGTGACGGCACCTAGTCTTTACGACTAGGTAAGCCTACCAAATTTCGGAAAAAACAAAAACAAAAATAAAATGAACAACTAAACTACAACAGGATAATAAAATAAGTGATAAGATGCTGCTCAGCATGTACAAAAACCCAACACTCGAGTATACACAGTATGTTTCCAAAATCCGGTAGTCATAAGTCACAAGCTACAAACAAGAACTAATATCTCTTACACCAGAATCTAAGTAAAATACAGAAAGGAGGGAATAGAAGGGGACTTCGAGGTCTGCGGACGCGGAAGACGTACCTTGAAGTCTCCGTACAACAAGAAGCACTCTCAGCTAATACCAGGGCTGATAAGAAGCACCTGTATCTGCACACAAAACATGTGCAGAAGAGCAACATGAGTAACCAAAACGATACCTAGTAAGTGCCAAGCCTAACCTCGGTAGAGTGGTGAAGAGGTCAGGTCCGAGCCCTACTGTGATATAATAATAAGATAGATGATATAATAAAATGAAGGAAAACAGATAATTTAATAGAAAGAATTCACAGAGAAATAACAACGCACAATAATGAGATAACAACAGGGGCGCTCCCGAGATACTGTCTCGTAGTCCCGAAAGTAAATACTCAAAAGGGGATCTCCCGAGATACCGTCTCGTAGTCCCTTGTAGTTCCAAAAGTAAATATGCGAGGAGATCTCTCGAGGTACCGCCTCGTAGTTTCAAAAGTAATTGTGCAGGGGAATCTCCCGAGGTACCGCCTCGTAGTCCCAAAAGTAAATATGTACGGGGATCTCCCGAGGTACCGTCTCGTAGTCTCAAAAGTGAATACACAACCCAAATCGGTGGAGAACACAATTAACAACAAGATTTCTGCAGCTAATGTTGATACAAATCAAGTAAAGCCAGGAATTCAACTAAACATGCTGCACCGAATTCATATAGGCATTTAAGACACTTATACATGTGAAGCTAGGCTAAATAGGATAATTACACATGCTAGTATAACTCAATTAAGGTGTAACAGTCTATTACTTAGTGAAAAATTGGATTTATAACAATTAGCCCGTGTACGCACTCGTCACCTCGCGTACACAGTGCTCACATATTACAGAAGTGTCACAACAGTACCAAATCCTACGGGGATTTTCCCCACACAAGGTTAGGCAAGCTACTTACCTCAAACCAAGCTCAATCAGTCAATAAAAATGTGATTTCCTCAATTATCCTACTCTGAATGGCCCAAATCAAGCCAAATATAATTACATACCATAAATACAACTATAATAGATGATCTAATTAATGAAATCAACATTTTAACAAGACTTACGAAAATCGCACTAAAAGTTGATCCTGGCCCACGTCTCGAAATCGAGTAACAGTCACAAAATATGAACACTCATTCACTCACGAGTTCACTCGTACCAAATTTATCCAAATCCGAATCAAAACTCAAAAATTTAGTTGAAGAACTTTTCAACTTCTTCCCCAAATTTCTCAACAAACTTCATTAATTAAATGATGAAATCAACTATAGATTAGTCGAATATAACCATAAACGAGTTAAGAATCATTACCCCAAAGCTTTCGCTGAAAACCCCTTGAATTCTCGCTTCAATCCGAGCTCTCAAAGTCCCAAAACTGAAAATGGGAAAAAACCCTCGAAATTAGCCTTTTCTTCCCCGCGATTTCACTTCTGCAGGGGAGCCATCGCATCTGCGGTCCCGCACCTGCGGAAAAACCCTCGCAGGTGCGGACTTCACTTAAGTTCAAAACTTCTCTTCTGGGAGCGATGGGCTGCACCTGTGCAGCCACTCCTACGGATAAATTTCCGCTTCTGTGATCCTCAAGTTCCCATGCGTTCTGCTTCTGCGTTCCATCTTCCATAGAAACGACTCCAGTTCTGCGGTCCAAACCTCCCACCGCCACCCACAGACCAAACTTCTCCAAATTGTATCTGTGCTCCTCTGCTCGCACGTGCGTGTCCAATATCGATCCGTTAAGCATCCGAAACTCACCCAAGGTCCCCAGGGGCCTCAACCAAACATACCAACAAGTCCTAAAACACCATAAGAACTTGGTCGAACCCTCAAATCACAACAAACAATGCTAAAAACGCGAACCACCCTCCAATTCAAACTTAATGAACTTTAAAACTTTAAACTTCTACAATCTATGCCGAAACATAACAAATCACGTCCGATTGACCTCAAATTTTGCACACAAGTCATAATTCACTTTACAGACCTACTCCATTTTCTAGAATTGGAATCCAACCCCGATATCAAAAAGTCCACTTCCGGTCAAACTTCGCAAAAATTTAACTTTCGCCATTTGAATCCTAATTCAGCTACAGACCTCCAAAACACTATCCGGACACGCTCCTAAGTCTAAAATCACTCAACTGAGCTAAAGGAACCGATGAAACTCCATTCCGGAGTCGTCTTCACAAATTTCCAACTACAATCAAAATCCTAGAACTTAAGCTTTTGTTTTAAGGACTAAGTGTCTCAAATCACTCTGAAACCACAAATAAGACACCGCAGCAAGTCACATAAGCAGAAAAAGATATAGGGGAAGCAGTAAACAGAGGATCAGGGCTATTACTCTCAAAACGACCGGGCCAAGTCGTTCCAATAATTTATAGATAATAAAAAAGAAATCAACTATATCATTCAATAGGAGTGGAAGAACAAAAAATCTGGCATTATCAAATTACACCAATTCTCCCTTTATTATAGTATATTGGTCGATAATCCAAGTGATTAAGTGTCACGACCCCAAAACCATTAGTCATGATGGCACCTAACCCAACCCTTTAGGTAAGCCAACTAATATTTATCTAATTTCAATAATGTTAACAAGACAATTAACCGAAAGTAATTTACTAAATTTTATACATATCCCAAGGACTGGTAGTACAAATCATGATCTTCTAACAATAGAATTTACAAAACCAATATGAAATAAGTACATCTTTTGTTTGAAAGGTACATAAATAGAGTTTTATAATCTAAAAGAGGCAGCTACAACAGGGACACAATTAAATCTTCAAATCTAGCAACCATCGAACACAAGCAACAAGAACGGGCAATATCTGCACGCAATGTGCAAAAGTGTAGTATCAGTACGACCGACCCCATGTACTGAGTAAGTAACAAACGTAACCTTAGGTTGAAAGAAATGACGAGCTATCACAAGGTCGGGTCCAATACCGGTATTCTACAGAAGTTCATAAAAGCATAATACAAGTAATAAAAGGGGTATCTCAGAAGTAAAATACTCAACTCATTCACAGCTCCAGAAAATAGGCATGCTTTTCAAATATCTTAGTAAATACTCAAATCTTTTGCCGAAAATGCCAAAATACAAGTAAGTTTGAAAACTGTGATTTTTCCCAAAACCCTTTCAACGATAAGTAAGAAGTTTCATTTTCTTCCCAAATAACAAGTGCAAAACACCTATCTATACCCACATATCAATATGTGTAGAAGTCATGAATGACGTGATACTATATAGCATGAGGAAAAATGCATCTCTATGCCTGTATGTAGTGTGTGCATGGAAATGTCATGTATCTCAAAGATGAATCATGTACCCAAACTCTCAAAGTACTCAATCTCGCATCACCTCTCACTATGCTCAATGTCCAGCACACTCAAAACACTCAACTACAATAACTGATGCGGCATGCAGCCCGATCCGCATATATATATATATATATAGTCGACTGCGTTCACTGGGGGTGTTCAGACTTCGGCGGGGTTCGTACAGCTCAAGCACTATAATCCGCACGGACAACTCACGTTCCATAATATCAATATCTGGATCCGCACAGACAACTCACGTGCTACGATATCAATACCTGGATCCTCATAGGAAACTCACGTGCTGCATGGACAACTCACGTGCTATAGTATCAATATCCTGACAACCAGACCCCCGGCCTCACTTAGTCATCAATCTCTTCATTCTCACTCACAAGCTCACA
Organism: Nicotiana paniculata; assembly: GCA_005239505.1. NCBI lineage: Eukaryota > Viridiplantae > Streptophyta > Magnoliopsida > Solanales > Solanaceae > Nicotiana > Nicotiana paniculata. The sequence continues at coordinate 31,222 of ML324835.1, read as the reverse complement.
ATGTCATGAAACTAGTCCGATAATAAGAATATGATGTATCAATAAGTAACAATTGAGACTGAGATATGATATGAATGCATGAACATGACTGAATACAAAAATCAACGAAATATGTGAAAGGACTGCAAGAAACGACCATTATGGGTCTCAACAGTATCGGCATAGAGCCTAAACATGATATCTAGCATGATTGACAGCTCATCTACTTTATCTCATGGTGAAAACACAGATATTAACAAAATCGGACTAATATACAGTGTCATGGAAAAGAGTCCCAATTTACATGGTGCTTTCCCACACGCCCGTCACCTAGCATGTGCGTCACCTCAATACCAATTACATAATCTGAAAAATCTAGCAACCCAATTCTTAGTAAAATGATCATAAAATCCTCATACGATGTCCAAATTTGATGATTCATTTTGCTACGGATCCGTAATTATGATACGGATCTAATGTTTCAATCAAAACAGAAATCAGAGCTCATTTGCTCAATATTATATCACTTATGCTTGAAGAAACGACATTGAAACATGAGAAAAATGAGCGCAACACAACCCAAACCTATCCGAAACTCACCCGAGCCTCTCGGGACCCCGTACGAGCATACCAAAAAGTCCCATAAAATAACACGGACTTACTCGAGGCCTCAAATCACGCATAACAACATCAAAACGATGAAATTCACCTCAAATCAAACTTAATAAACTTTCGACTTCCAAAAACTCGCGTTGAAACATATCAAATCAATCCGGAATTAACTCAAATTTTGAACAAAAGTCCTAATATATTATACGGAGCTACTTGTTCCCCTAAACTACCGAGAGAAGTGCAAATGCTCAAAATGACCGGTCGGGTCGTTACATTCTCCCCCACTTAAACATACGTTCGTCCTCAAACGTGCCAAGAATTGTTCCCAAAACCATCAAACTACCGTATAACCTTATCATACACATACCCAGGGGTGATCCCACGTCACCCTATCCCATACAGGTCCGATAACACAACATAACTGAAATTTCTCAATTCATCCTAGCCCACAACCCTTAGAATACAATTTCCAACACCCGAAACTTCTTATAAGATCTGAATCTTGTAACCTACACACTATATAAGTCTGAACAAGTTGTACCAAACCGCAACCATAACCCAAGATACAATCACATGATATACCACATAACTCAAATGCCCATAGTAAAATCTCTGATCACAGTAGTTGCTCAATACAACCCAATTACGATAATAAACCTTACACTGCCGATAATGAAAGAACACACAGAAACTCATAACCATTCATCAAATCAACAAGCCATGGAGCTCCCTCTCCTTCAATAAGAACTATAGCCAATTTAAACCGTCTTCAGATATTATCCTTTCAAATATACCGCAATCAAATCTGATAGCACCCATCCTAGATCCGATGACTCCATATTATCGAATACCCACTACTCTACTAACACGCAACACCAATACTACTCAGAGCCACAAACTGTGCAATCCATGCACCAATAAGCAACAATCCAAATGTATCCAATCACGAAAATGACTCAATCAAGAGAACTGTCCCGCAAGATAAATGGGTACCACCACAACGAACTGCTAAGAACCTATCACACACCGTAGAACCCTCACTCGACTCTAAAACAAACATCCATGCCTCAACATAACTTCGCTGAAATGCACGACTCCATCCAAATGTTAGTCCATATCATATACCTCAAGCCACCCTACTCAAAATCACTAACCATGCAAAATTCGATATCAAGTACCAAAAGTTCATTACCATAACCACGGAGAATTAGATGACACTATGCCACACCACACCCGAAAGAACATAACCAATACGCCCTCAATCATGTAATACCCAATTACTCATCTCGCTCAATTTTCAATATAAGACCACAATAGAACTGCACCATGTGTGCCTAAAACCAACGAATCACAACTTCTCGTCGCATAGAAAAGTAACTCATAGAAAACTTTAGAAAACGAATAAGCTTAGCAACAACCGAATTTCATATACCTCAATAAAAGCACTACGGAGCCAACCAATCCGACTCGGTGTAGAATACGCATCCTAATTGGGCCTACCAATGGACCCCCAATCATCTCCGGGCACCCACAAATAGATAAATAAACCTCTGAAAGTCCGCAATGACTGAATCATAACTCATACTATCATTTGGCTAGCTTTGGCCATGACTTCACAGTCCACAACCATGAAACAATCCACTCTCGAGAACTCCCAGTCTCCAAATTCATAGAGCACACGAATCACCCTATCTGATCCCAACTACACCGCCAGAATACTTAACAAATCTCTCATACACGATCATCCCACGAGGAATACTTCAAAAATTCTTCCGTGCCATATAGAAAAAATTGAATATCAGTAGTCGATCAACCAGGAGAGTGCCGCAGTACTACTGAGGTATCCATACGTCAAAACACATAGCCCCTTTTGAAATGAATACTCTCATCAATCCATACCAAATAGTAATATCATTTACATAGTCATCTGAAACCGTTCATGCTGCCTACGAATTTATGTCCTTCCCTTCCAAACTGATATGTGACCTTGCACTTGCAAATCTCAATCCTACACAACGCACCGCATCTACCATACCATCTTTTGAAGAGTACAAGATTCTCATAATCAACTCTGAGTCACAAGAAGAATACACATCCAATCAGTCATAAACCTTCCATTTTATCCTATCCTGGGAGAATCCCAATACGCACATATTCTTCACGCCGGCAGGAAATATACTCCTCGAACCGTGGTAGAAAATTTTAAAAACTCTTCGAAGCCCATTCGGACATCACAATGCTATCTGAACCGAATCTCTCTTAGTCCACCCAGCCACGCAGGCTGCCATAACCAAAGAGCATTGCCACAAAACACCTCTAGAGATTAGCCACGTCATAAGTACCCAAAGAACCGATCATACCCATTGATGTGTTTATCCACCCTACCACCAAGTTGTCCTATTTCTCTAATACCTTTCCAAACCTTGCTAGAACACCATGATCCCTAACCAAAATTCACCACACAATAGACCCTAGTACCACAACGCCCTAAGGCCCCTAAGCCGCTAACTTCCCTCTTAAGCACCCTGAAGCCCCACAACCGAGACACCCACTCTAAAGAGACCTTATGTGACCCTAAAACTCTTTCCTTCACCTTCTTTATACTGAAATGCATAATCCACAATGATATAAAAATGCCACAAGTCTCAACACAACCATATACAATTCTTGACAATTCCAAATCGCGACATATTAATCTTGAATTCATTAGAACCATTCTCGAGAGTCATCAACTCTTCTCAAATCTCAATTAAACCGACCAAACGAACCGATCGACCTGTGCCCTATTAGCACACTAACACCCAAGGGAGTAACCCACACTCCTAAGCAACCGAGCAATTCCTACTCCATGTACACTACACCCTTCACGAATGACTACTCAATTATTTTTATGATTCTTATATACCCATAGATCGTAATACAACCCCTATCAAGAAATTCCCTTACTCGATTCATCCTCAATCTCAGCCCATGTAGTCATAACTGTTTCACATGTATACCTCAAACCGAAACCAATACAACATATAATCGTGCATCAACTCGTCGATAGCAAACTCCCTCACTTGGCTCAAAGCCATTGATCAAAACACAGAATAACTCACACATACTCTATTACTGCCATAATACCGTAGTGAGATTCAACTAAATCCTGCCTGAGCTCCTGTAACACAAACCATCTAATACTTCAAATTATCTATAAATCTCACATTCACATTTGTAATAGTCAAGCCAACTTCCACAAGCGATCCAAACTCAAATTGAAACATATGTCATACATTGGTAAAAGAGAACTCTCCAAAAAACATCATAGGGACCACACAACCTCAGGACACCTCGCAGGAGATAATGCACCTGCTTTGCCTCAAACTGACATCTCTCTATACCCTTCCACAGCCACAACTACTATGCAATCGCTTATTCTTCCTGAGTATGATCTCAACAATAAGACACGACAACCTAATTCATCCTGGCATTAAGCAACAGGAAAGCCATACGCCAAATAAAAACAGAAACAAAACACCCAATAGTCCTTGCTACCTCTCAAGTAAACTCTTCTCGTCACATTTGAATAATTTGGACACATCTTGCAGTCACATCATACTCACCACATAGACATACAATCACAAATTTCACTAATAGGGACACCAACGGACATATAAGTCCCACAAGCACGTTCTCCCACAATCTAATCTTCGTGCTCAAGCTATAGTCAAAATCGGGCCATAATTCCCCGGACTAGCCCATCATCAGCATTCCAAAATCACATATCGCACCTTAACCATGGAATCACAAGCCGTCGATGCACAGCTGATACTGAGAGCTCATGTGCGCATACGAATGTGTGGAATGAATTCAAAGTGTTACGCTTCAAGTTGAATCAATGCCGCACGATAAAGAAAGAAAGATGGGGAGTATGTCCTAAATGTCATGTAGCCGCTCGAAGATAGGTATGGACGTCATCATACCTTTACGCAAGACTCTACTAGACACTTGCTCATGACTTGTAGAACCTATGAACCTAGAGCTCTAATACCAACTTGTAACGACCCCAAAACTACTAGTCGAGATGACACCTAACCTAACCCGCTAGGTAAGCCAACTAATAATTATCAAATTTCAATAATGTTAACAAGACAATTAAAAGAAAGTAATTTACTGAATTCTATACATATCCCAAGACCTGTAGTACAAATCATCAGCTTCTAAGAATAGAATTTAAAAAACTGATATGAAATAAGTACATCTTCTATTTGAAAAGCACATAAATAGAGTTTTATAATCTAAAAGAGGCTTCTACAATAGGGACGCAAGTACATATTCAAATCCAGCAACCATCGAACACAGCAACAACAGCAGCCAACATCTACACGCAATGTGCAGAAGTGTAATATTAGTACAACTGACCCCATGTACTGAGTAAGTAACAAATTACGGTATTCTACAATAGTTCATAACAGCATAATACAAGTAATAAAAGGGATGTCTCAGAAGTAAAATGCTCAACTCGTTCACTGTTCTAGAAAATAGGCATTCTTTTCAAATATCTTAGTGAAAACTCAAACCTTTTGCCGAAAATACCAAAATATAGGTAAGTTTGAAAACTGTGATTTTTCCTAAAATCCTTTCAACAATAAGTAAGAAATTTCATTTTCTTCCCAAATAACAAGTGCAAAACACCAAGCTATACCCACATATCAATACGTGTAAAAGTCATGAATGACATAATACTATATAGCATAAGGAAAAATGCATCTTTATGCCTATATGTCATGTGTGCATGTCAATGCCATGTATCTCAGAGATGAATCATGTACTCACACTCTGAAAGTACTCAATCTCACTACCTCGCATCACCTCTCACTATGCTCAATGCCCAGGACACTCAAAACACTCAACGTTGTACAGTAACTGCTGCGGTGTGCAGCCCGATCCATACACACACACACATACACACACACACACACACATATATATATATATATATATATATATCGACTGCGCTCACTAGGGGTGTTCAGACTCCGGAGGGGCTCCTACAGCCCGAGCATTATAATCTGCACGGACAACTCACGTGCCATAATATAAAGATTTGGATCGGCACGGACAACTCACGTGCTATGATATTAATACCTCGATCCGCATGGGTAACTCACGTGTTATGGTATCAATATCCTCACAACCAGGCCCCCGGCCTCACCCAGTAATAAATATCTCCAGTCTCACTCACAGGCTCACAAAGTCATGAAACTAGCCCGACAACAAGAAATGATGTATCAATAAGTAACAACTGAGACTTATATATGATATGAATGCATGAACATGACTGAATACAAAATATAAATGAAATCTGTGAAATTACATCAAGAAACAACCACCATGGGTCTCAACAGTATCGGCATAAAGCCTAAACATGATATCTAGCATGATTGACAGCTCATTTAATTTATCTCTTGGTGAAAACACATATATTAACAAAATAGGACTACTATACAGTGCCAATGGAAACAACAAAGTCCCAATTCACATGGTGCACGCCCACACATCAGTCACCTAGCATGTGCCTCACCTCAATACCAATCACAAAACACGTATTTCGGGGTTTCATACCCTCAGCACTAAGTTTAAAAGAGTTACTTATCTCGAACAAGCCAAATCCAATACCCAACAAGGAAAACGATGCTCCAAAAAAGACAATCCCATCCGTAACGACCATCCGAATGTCTCGAAACTAGCCAAAAGCAACTCAAATACATCAAATAATGCCAAAGGAAACAAACTCAATCGATAAAGGTCGAATCTTTAATCAAAATCCCAAAATCGACCAAAATGTCAAACCCGGGACTACGCCTAGAAACCCGACAAAACTCTTAAAATACAGAAATTCATTCAATTACGAGTCCAACCATACTACTTTATCTGACTCCGAATTGATGTTCAAAACTAAAAAATTCACTTTATGAAATTTTAGACAAAACACCCAAATTTCACTTTGAAATCATCAATCAAATGCCAAAAATGAAGATGAACTCATGAATATAACCAAAATCGAGTATCGAACACTTACCCCAATCCATATGATGAAAATTTCCTCCAAAAATTGTCCAAATCCGAGCTCCTCAACTCAAAATATGACCAAATGAACAAACCTTCGCTATTAAGTAGTTTTTCCCAGATGTTCTGCCTCGGTTCGCATGCCAAATCATCCCAAAACTTATTTTTGATTCCTCCAATAGATTCTTTGTAAAATTTCAGTAAAGATAGGCTTTTGAATCACTCCATTTGACCTTATAATTAAAGAGATATGTTGGTTTCAGTATTTGGGAATGTGCAGATTTTTAAATACGAAGTCAGTGATAATTTTGTAATTAATCTGAAAAATCTGGCAACCCAGTTCCTAGTAAAATGACCATATAATCCTCATACGATGTCCAAATTCGACGATTCATTTTGTTACGTGTCCGTAATTACGAGACAGATCTAATGCTTCAATCAAAACAGAAATCAGAGCTCATTTGCTCAATATTATATCATTCATGCTTGAAAAAACGACGTCAAAACATAAGAAAAACGAGCGTAACACAATCCAAACTTATCCGAAACTCACCCGAACCTCTCAGAACTCCGTATGAACATACAAAAAAGTCCCATAAAATAACATGGCTCGAGGCCTCAAATCACGCATAACAACATCGAAACGACGAAACGCACGTCAAATCAAACTTAATGAACTTTCGACTTCCAAAAACTCGCGCTGAAACATATCTAATCAATTTTGAATGAACTCAAATTTTGCACACTGGTCCTAACACATTATACGGAGCTATTTGTGTCCCCAAACTACCGAGAGGAATGCAAATACTCAAAACGACCGGTCGGATTGTTACAATAAGGTAGGGCAACTTCTATGAAAACAGTTGAGTATCTTTAATGAAACAACCAAAAAAATAAAATTAAAGAGAAAGAGGTAAGGTAGGCATTAAAAAAATTCAACACTGTATACGAAAGAGGAATGTCGGCAAAAAAGAAGTCACTAACAACACTCTCTTGTATAATTAAAGAATTGTGTTTCTTCTCTTACGACTGCTGACGTAGTACTTATTTCTTTATTTGTGATATATTTTAATAAATTGTCAATTTAGATAACTTCGATTCTTCGGTTATGGGAGGGCCAACTAGTATATTTTGAAACTGGTTACATTAAGAGAGCCACCTAGTATAGAATCTTGTGAAGCCCTTTTAATAGCTAATTCCATCTTGATAGGCATTAAAAAACAGTTGCATTTTACATGGTTGAAGTTACTTACCAGGACCTATAATCCCACCACTGTCATCGTAATGGAATTTAATCTCTAAGACTATGGTAAATTCAATTACTATAATAAATTTTAAGCCAATTTTCTTTTTTGATAATGATAAATGGAAATAGTGATTAACACAAGTACCGCAACAAGCGGAAATAAGCCTTCGCAGCAACACTCATAATAACCTTTCAAGACCGGTAATACAGAATCACGAACTCTAACTGAATACATGGAATGATCTCAAGGATCGAATTACAATATTGTACAAATGACAACTAACAGTACAATATAAGAAAAAGACTCCAAGGGACTACAACGATCAAGTAGCTCTACCTCGAATCATTGCGATCAACAAGCTAACTCTGCCCGAGTCTAATGTCTCCAATACCTCGCTCTGCACAAAAATGTATAGAAATGTTGTATGAGTACACCATGATCGATACCCAGTAAGTATCAAAACTAACTTCGGTGGAGTAGTGACGAAATACAATCAAAACACTCACTAGTCAAATAACTTGTGTAGTTATAGCAGTATAAAACTAATAATGAAAAGCATAAATCAGTAAATGGAAACAATGTCAACTTGTGCATATAGGCAATAAAGTATTAAATACCGGAAAAACATCATATAAAACCAAATAATGAACACAAAGGGCAACAAATTAATCAAGCTATATAACGTAAAACGACCTCCGAACGACTTAAATCTAGTCAAAGTAATTTCATAATATCAATAAAACTCATAGGTAATAAGTCTGGATAATAAAGTTTCGATTATCAATTACAACTAAAAATTCAACCCGAACTAACCCCAAGCCCGCACCTCTTAACCTGACAAAAATTCACAAAATTTGAAAACCAATTCTGATACGAGTCCAACCATACAAAATTTATCAAATTCTGACATCGAATCGCGCTTCAAATCCTCATTTTTCATTCTTCAAAGATTTTACAAATTTCCCAATTTATTTCATTCAATTCACTAATTAATGATAAAAATATATATGCAATCATGAAATATAACCAATTTCTGATAAATAACTCTTATCCCAATCAAACTCGTGAAGAATTCTTCCAGAATCGTCAAAAATCGTGAATTCCAACTCAAACAAAATAATGAAAAATAACCAACTTTCAATCCTTAAGATTATGCCCATATTTGCATCTACGACACAATTAGCCGCTTCTTCGGCATCGCTTCTGCGAAACTATGATAACATTCCAACAAGTTTATAGGTAAGCCAATAACTATAACAAATTCTAAGCTAATTGTTTTTTTTTTACAATGATAAATGGAAATAGTGATTAACACAAGTACCGAAACAAAATCGAAAATAAGCCTTCGCAGCAACACCCATACCAACCTACCAAGACTGGTAATACAGAGTCACGAACTCTAACTGAATACATGGAATAATCTCAGGGATCGGAATATAATATTGTATAAATAAGGATAGATAGTACAATATAAGGAAAAGACTAAAAGGGACTACAACGATCAAGTAGCTCTACCTCGAATCATTGCGATCAACAAGCTAACTCTGCCCGAGTCTGATGTCTCCAATACCTCGCTCTGCACAAAAATGTATAGAAATATTGTATGATTACACCATGATCGGTACCCAATAAGTATCAAGATTAACCTCGATGGAGTAGTGACGAGGTACGGTCAAGACACTCACTAGTTAAATAACCTCTGCAGTATAGCAGTATAATACTAATAATGGAAAGCATAAATCAGTAAATGACAACAAAGTCAACTTCTGCTTATAGGTAGTAAAGTAATAAGAATACCGTAAAACATCTTTTAAAATGAAATAATGAACACAAAAGGAAACCAATTAATCAAGCTATCTAACACAAATTTCAAGATAAAATCACTCTGTGATACCTCAAATCATGGTCACAAATCCCGGGTCTCAACCCACTATCATATACTGGCAGCACCTCGTTCCCACATATCAAAATCACAATCGCACGGACAACTCACATGCCAGAATCACAACTCGCCCAACAATAGTCATAGGCTCGCAATCACAATTTGTCCGTCATGGTCGCAAGCTCACAATCACTGTCCGCCTGGCATAATCACAAGCTTACAAATCACAGACCGCTTGGCATAATCACAAGCTCAATAGCAACATGAAAAATGGATAATACAAGGATACATGGGCATGATTAATAAATGTCAACTTTCACACACATGAGCTAGTATAAGTAGCTGTGACGATCCAAAATTTTCTCCGTTGGGTATCGTTATGGCACCTAGTCTTAGGGACTAGGTAGCCTAACATTTCCACTGAACAACAAAAATAATAATGGAAATTTAAAAATTTTGAAATAGAATTCTTGACAGAGTTTACAATTTCCCAAGACCCGATAAATACAAGTCATAAGCTCTACGAAATCTTTCTATAAAATCTAAATACAACTGTCTAGGATTAAGTAAGTACAGTTGAATAGAAATAAAACAGGAAGGTGACTCTGAAGCCTGCGAACGCAGCAGCAGGTTACCTTGAGTCTCCTCGGTAATAATTTGCGCAGCTACCAACGACAATAACCTGAAGCTGCACAAAAAAGGGGCAGAAGTGTAGTATGAGCACACCACAGCAGTGCTTAGTAAGTATCAAGACTAACCTCGTTGAAGTAGTGAAGAGGACTAGTCAAGACACCACCGGTCTAATAAATAAAAAGGCATAAATGTATAAAAGACCGAAACATAATATCTATCTAAAGATTTTTAAATATAATTAACGATACGATCGAATAATACGGAAGGAACTTCAATAATTACAATCAATGAACAGCATAATAGAAATACGCAAAGAGAATGGAAAGAATGCAATCCAAATGGCGAGAATCATAACCCAATAAAAACACTAGCAACTAAGCACTGCATCAATTTATCTACGTCAGGCCTTAGCCAATAAACTCAATAAAACTGGTCAACCTTCGAGTGAAAACCTTTAAATTGTGAGTTTATTTTGAAAGCTTTAAAGATATAATCATTTCGGAATAGAGAAATTTCTTCTTTGAAACATACTTTCTCTGAATGTATATTTATGTATTTTTATAAAGAGAAATCTTAACAACATAGTTTCTTCAAAATACGTGGGGTTCAAATGTACTTTTCCAAATACTGCTCTTTCAAATATCATCAAAATACGTGATGTTCAAAAATATATTTTTCCAAGTACTGCTCTTTCAATTAGTATCAAAATACGTGATGTTCAAAATATATTTTCCCAAGTACTACTCTTTCAAATAGTATCAAAATACGTGATGTTCAAAATATATTTTCTCAAGTACTGCTCTTTTAAATAACATCAAAATACGTGATGTTCAAAATATATTTTCCCAAGTACTGCTCTTTCAAATATCATTATTCTGCAAGACAAATGCTTTCCAAAATATACATTTCAATATATATATATTTATATCTTTCGACCCAATTCTCCTCAATCATAAAACTACCGAAACTCAGTCCGCAACTCAGAATTGTCATGCAATGCAGTACAGGGAGAAAGCTTCTGGATCTCTCTCCGTAGTCCCAATTTAAATATGCGATGCAGTACAAGGGGAAAGCTCCCGGATCTCTGTCCATAATCCCAATTTAAATATGCGATGCAGTATAGGGGGAAATCTCCCGGATATCTGTTTGTAGTCCCAATTTAAATATGTGATGTAGTACAGAGGGAAAGCTCCCGGATCTCTGTCTGTAGTCCCAATTTAAATATGCAGTACAGGGGGAAAGCTCTATGATCTTTGTCCGTTGTCACAATTTAAATATGCAATGCAGCCACTGAGGAAAACAACAAGAATGTGACATAAATAACGTATATTTCCACAACCAGCGCGAAAACAAACAAAGTCGAATACAAAGTGCGATGAGCAAATCAATACAAGGACTTAAATCACAAAAGTGGTAAAAACTCACTCATAAGAAGTAGCCACTGAGAGGAATGCCAAGAACAAGGAGAGAACAACATAACGAGGGGAAAACAAGGCAAATACGGCAATGATTCTATATATTCAAGTTCACAACCAAGAAACCAAATCATCCCGGCAAGGGAATCAGCTATAACCAATCTCACTTAGACAATTAGCTTCACCGAATAAACTCAGTTTGAACAAATGCTCAGTAAATAGGCAACATCAAAGAATACCATCAACACGGGCGGTCATCAATTAAACCCAAGTAGTACTTAAGAGGAAAATCATTTAAGTCACAAGGTACGACTCACGGGCATGCTTGACCAACGTATAGATATTCCAATTTCTTGTTAGACATTTATAGAGCGATATTATACTAGTTCTAGTCACATAGGCAGCGTATGAAGGAAGACATAGCATGACGGTAGGAAAACAAAGTCTTCATTTAAGTCAATTAAGATCTTATATGAAACAAGGAATGCTAGGCAGGTACCTCTAATTTGAACAGGAAGATTTGAGACTAGAAATCAGGAATTCAGATATAACAAGTTCAATTCATATAGGGGGAGCATAAGGACCCCAAATCCCTAAAGGGAAATCTATTTGCAAACAAGTTCGAGTACACACTCGTCACCTCGCGTACGCGGACTACAATCAACATAAAAGACTCAATCCTAAGGGTAGTTCCCCCACACAAGGTTAGGCAAGATACTTACCTCGATTCCAAGAAATCCAAATCAAGCCTCTAACACCGCTTTCCTTATGAAATCGACTCCAAATCAATTGTATATAGACATAATCGACTAAATAACGTCGATAAATTCTAAACAATTCAATTTAAATGCCTAGTTTAGATTTCCCAACATTCTTCCAAAATTTCCAAAAATCGACCCCGGCCCGCTTGGTCGAAACACGAGGTTCGGACAAAAACCTGATCACCCATTCACCCACGACCTCGAATATATAATTTGTTTTGAAATCCGACCCCAAAACAAGGTCAAATTCCGAAATATTCAGAAAGCCCTAACTCTACCAGAAAATCCCAATTTCTACCTTTGATTTCATGGTTTTAGGCCTAGAATCTAACAGATATTGATGAAAATGGAAGGAAACGAGTTAAAGATTACTTACCTAAAAGATTATTGAAGAATCTCTTCAAAAATCGCCTATGGGGTTTGGAGAAGAAGAGGGTTTATGAATTTTGGTAGAAATCCCGAAATGGTTCTGTTTTTAGACTTAGAATAACTGGGCGATCTTACTCAGTGCGATCGTGGCACGTGGTGTGCATTCACACAGGCTATCCTAACATTCCTTCCGCGATCGTGCCCCAACTGTTGCATTCGCACAGGCTTCGCACCACCCAGTCCCCCAGACCTTTTGACCTTGTGCGTTCGCGACTGGTTGATGCGTTCGCATAGGGTCTTCTCCCTATAGGTCCGCATTCGCACCCTTGGGGTTGAGTTCGCATAGAGTAAAGTTTACCCAGACCCCACACTACCCTGTGCGTTCGCACTCCCTTGAGTGCGTTCTTATAGGGCAATTACCTGGACACCACCAACAGCAATAAAACACCAGATTTTTACCAAGTTTTGCACTCCGACACTTACCCGGAACTCACTTGAGCCCTCGGGGCTCAAATCCAAATACACACACAACCTAATAAACATCCTACAGACTTATTCAAGTAATTAAACCACCTAAATAACATCATAAACATCGAATTAAACCTTAAAATCTATAGAAATTCTCAAAAACTTCATAAACTTCAAAATTTGCATTTAAGGTCTGAATCACGTCAAACGATGTCCGTTTATTTCCAAACTTCACAGATAAACCATATAAATCATATTGAACATGTACCGGGCTTCGGAACCATAATACAGTCCCGCTATCACAGGTTTCACCTCAAATTTCATTTTCAAAAACCTTTATATTTTTCAGAAAACAATTATCTTTAAAAATTCATTTCTAGGGCTTAGGACCTCGGAATTCGATTCCGGGCATACGCCCAAGTCTCATATTTTCCTACGAACCCTCCGGGACCACCAAATCATGTGTCCGGGTCCGTTTACCAAAAACGTTGACTGAAATCAACTTTATTCAAATTTTGAATAAAAAATTATTATTTTTCTCAATTTTTCACATAAAGGCTTCCTGGCTACACGACTGGGCTGTGCACGCAAATCGAGGTGACATAGAAGGAGGTTTTCACGACCTCGGGACACAGACTTAGATAAAATATACGGGATGACCTTTTGGGTCATCACAATCTCCCCATCTTAAACAAATGTTCGTCCTCGAACGTGCTAAGATTCACCTTGTACTCATCCAATCTCTGATTGCGCATTTCCAACACACACCCGCGAGTGATCCCACGTCACCCCAACCTACATAAGCCTGATGACACCATCACAACTGACATATAACCTTCTCATCATCATCGATAAGCCTCATACCTCAATTCCTCACTTTCTACTCATTTTCAAAAGACCCGATTCTAAATCCATGTCCGGCATTAGCCTCAACCAGTTACATCAACTCAGGTCTACGCCCATACGGCACAGCTACACAACATAGAACATCACACATAGGCTCAATAGCACGTTTGATCACCATAACTGACCGAAATCAACTCAACATTGGCAATTAGTCCCATATATGGAAGAACTCTCTGTTTCCAAATCCCATAATACTGATAATGAATCAATAAACACGAACACCTCATCAGTAGACACCTGAATCACCGAGTCACAGCTAACACCACTGGGCACACGTCTCGCAAACGAACTAAAGAAGCACATAATGAAATGGCTGAGTAGGAAAGATAGAAGCATATATAAAGGTACTACCAAACAAGATCATAGGCATAAAACTCTATCGATACTCACTTACCAAAAGCAATATAACAAGAGAGAAGCAAAGCATATGAACAAATCACAAGGATGCCATCTTGATAAAAATTCCACCGCGGTACTCAGCCCGGTCCAAATATATTAAATCACAAAGAATAACGAGGGTCTCACCCTCAACTCTACGACACATGTCGAATACATATCATACCAATAGAGATGTCCCGCTAATTCATCTCGGCTAACAAAATCATAGCGCTCACTTACGCACATCTTAATGGAGTATCAAATCACAGCTCGAAAACAAAATACTCAGGAGAATCACATAAAGTTTACCACGAAGGACGATGACCCACTTCCAGTTTCACCACTAGCAAGGATGAATAAAACAATGATAGGCACGACTACTACTCATAGAATCTCCCAATAGGAGCAAGCAAAAAAATAGGGTGCAACACATGAAACTCACTCATAAATGAGACAACAAAGAATGGAAACTCGTCCTGACCAACAGGACTATAGTGAAATACAATGGTACCCCACTTTAGCACATCAAGCCATACCTGGGTGATGATATCTGACACGACGGCCCCTAGCCTACTGTATGCGACACTTCAACGGATCGGGCCTCCCCCTCTTAGGCGCCTTCTATCCACCTGAACACCTTGCTATAACTCTCCCGCCTGAATCCTGGAACAATCTCTCACCCTGTGGCTAACATCTCCACATAGAAAACAATATCTCTGCCAATGTGGCTATGGAATACATACGATACAGATTCTCTGAGACCCATGAGTATCTGAAACGCTCCCATGCGAAGCTGGTAATGCAATTGAACTGGTTGACCCAAGATTCTCTACCGTGCCTGAGTCCCTCAATGAATCTACGGAATCGCCTCCTAACTGAAGCAACCAAGTGAGGTGTATATCTGGCCAACTCATTGAATCTGACGGCGTACTCCAATGGTGAAATAGCGCCCTGAGGCAAATGCTCAAACTCCGTGCGATGTACATCCCGACGGAACTGAGGTGCAACCTCCCTCAAAAAATCTCCGAAAACTGAATCCATGCTAGTAAAGCTAACTCGGCCAGGCTACCCCAACTCGTAAGCCGCCACCACTTATCAATTCACTACTCTGGACCTGAGACGTGACAAAAGAAATCTCGCTCGTCTCCACAATACCCGAAGTACGAAGAATATGGTGACACTCCTCCAGAAAACCCTGGGCATTACCCGCCGCAATCTACTGAAAGATAGAAGGGTGGTACTTCCAGTACCTCTAAATCCCAAGGTGCTCTACCTCCGATGTTGTTGCCCTAACCGCGGGCTAAACTGAAACAACATGTCGTGCTGCTATGACGACTGGAACTTGACCAATATGATCTCGCTGCTCTGGAGTGTAGACGGTGGGAATCCGAACTCCTCCCTTGATATGTGAAGCAATTGGTGCACTAGAATCAACCCTTCCTGAGTCGATGTACCAATTGTACTAAAACTGCGCTCAGATCTTCTGAAGTCCGGGGTAGAAACAGGCACCCCCAGTACTTGTCCCCTAACTAGGACTACTGGTGACTCCTCAATGGCTGCTAAGGTAGGCATCCTAACTGCGGCACGTGCTCCTAGTTTGCCTCTGTCTCTGACCCTTGCGATATTCGCTTCGGGGTAACATCAACCGGAACCGCCGCTCGTGTCCTCGCCATCGATGAGAGAATGGAACGATAATTTCAAACTTCAAGGTCAATGAAATCGCACGATAGGAATGAAGGAAGTGAAATTGGCTTAATAGTTTCGTAGCCTCTCGAAAATAAGTGCAGACGTCTCCGTATCGTTTCGCAAGACTCTACCAAACTCGCTTATGACTTGTAGCACCTGTTAACCTAGAGATCTGATACCAACTTGTCACGACCCAAATTTCCCTCTGTTGGGTATCGTGGTAGCACCTAGTCTTAGGGACTAGGTAAGCCTAACATTTCCACTGAACAACAACAATAATAAAAGAAATTTAAAAATTTCGAAATAGAATTCTTGACAGAATTTACAATTCCCCAAGACCCGATAATACAATTCATAAGCTCTACAAAATCTTTCTATCAAATATAAATAAAACTATTTGGGAATAAGTAAGTACAGTTGAATAGAAATAAAACAGGAAGGTGACTCCAAAGCCTGCAAACGCAGCAGCAGGTTACCTTGAGTCTCCTTAACAATGATCTGCGCAGCTACCAACGACAATAACCTGAAGCTGCACACAAAAATATGCAGAAGTGTAGTATGAGCACACCACAGCGATGCCCAGTAAGTATCAAGACTAACATTGGTGAAGTAGTGACGATGACTAGTCAAGACACCACCGGTCTAATAAATAAAAAGGCATAAATGAATAAAAGACCAAAACATAATATCTATCTAAAGATTTTTCAATATAATAAATGATACGATCGAATAATGCGGAAGGAACTTCAATAATTACATCCAATGCACAGCATAATAGAAATATTGAAAGAAAATGGAAAAAATGCAATCCAAATGGAGAGAATCACAACCCAATAAAAATACTAGCAACTCAGCACTGCATCAATTTATCTACGTCAGGCCTTAGCCAATAAACTCAATAAAACTGGTCATCCTTCAAGTGAAAACCTTTAAATCGTGAGTTTATTTTGAAAGTTTTAAAGATATAATCATTTCGGAATAGAGAAATTTCTTCTTTGAAATATACTTTCTCTGAATTTATATTTATATATTTTTATAAAGAGAAATCTTAACAACATAGTCTCTTCAAAGTACGTGGTGTTCAAATATACTTTTCCAAATACTGCTCTTTCAAATATCATCAAAATACGTGATGTTCAAAAATATATTTTCCCAAGTACTGCTCTTTCAATTAGTATCAAAATACATCATGTTCAAAATATATTATCCCAAGTACTGCTCTTTTAAATATTATCAAAATACGTGATTGTTCAAAATATATTTTCTCAAGTACTGCTCTACCAAATATCATTATTCTGCAAGACAAATGCTTTTCAAAATATACTTTTAAATATATATAGTTATATCTTTCAATCCAATTCTCCTCAATCATAAAACTACCGGAACTCAGTCCGCAACTCAGAATTTGTCATGCAATGCAGTACATGGGGAAAGCTCCCGGATCTCCGTCCGTAGTCCCAATTTAAATATGTGATGCAGTACAAGGGGAAAGCTCCCGGATCTCTGCCCGTAGTCCCAATTTAAATATGTGATGCAGTATAGGGGGAAAGCTCCTGAATCTCTGTCTGTAGTCCCAATTTAAATATGCAGTACATGGGGAAAGCTTCTGGATCTCTGTCCATAGTCCCAATTTAAATATGCAATGCAGCCACTGAGGAAAATAACCAGAATGCGATAGAAACAACGTTTATTGCCACAACTGGCGCGAAAACAAACAAGGCTGAATATAAAGTGCAATGAGCAAATCAATACAAGGACTTAAATAACATAAGTGGTAAAAACTCACTCATAAGAAGTACCAACTGAGAGGAATGCCAAGCACAAGGAGGGAACAACATAACGAGGGGAAAATAAGGAAAATATGGCAATAATTCTATATATTCAAGTTCACAACTAAGAAACCAAATCATCCCGGCAAGGGAATCAACTATAACCAATCTCACTTAGACAATTAGCTTCATCGAATAAACTCAGTTTGAACAAATGCTCAGCAAATAGGCAACATCAAAGAATACCATCAACACGCGCGTTCATCAATTAAACCCAAGTAGTACTTAAGAGGAAAAGAATTTAAGTCACAAGGTACGACTCACGGGCATGCTTGACCAACGTATAGATATTCCAATTTCTTGTTAGACATTTATAGAGCGAGATTATACTAGTTCTAATCACATAAGCAGCGTATGAAGGAAGACATAAGATGACGGTAGGAAAACAAAGTCTTCATTTAAGTCAATTAAGATATTATAAGAAACAAGGAAGGCTAGGAAAGTACTTCTAATTTGAGCAGGAAGATTTGACACTAGAAATCAAGAATTCAGATATAACAAGTTCAATTCATACACGGGGATCATAAGGAACCCAAATCCCTAAAGAAAAATCTATTTGCAAACAAGTTCCGAGTACACACTCGTCACCTCGCATACGTGGACTACAATCGACATAGAAGACTCAATCCTAAGGGGTAGTTCCCACCACAAGGTTAGGCAAGATACTTACCTCGACTCCAAGAAATCCAAATCAAGCCTCTAGCACCACTTTCCTTATGAAATCGACTCCAAATTAATCATATCTAGACATAATCGACTCAATAACGTCGATAAATTCTAAACAATTCAATTTAAATGCCTAATTTAGATTACCCAACATTCGTTCAAAATTTCCAAAAATCGATCCCGGGCTCGCTTGGTGGGATCGCTTGGTCGAAACATGAGGTTCGGACAAAAACTCAATCACCATTCACCCACGACCCCGAATATATAATTTGTTTTGAAATCCGACCCCAAAACAAGGTCAAATTCCCAAATATTCAAAAAGCCCTAACTCTACCCAAAAATCCCAATTTCTACCTTTGATTTCATGTTTTTAGGCCTAGAATCTAACAGATATTGATGAAAATGGAAGGAAACGAGTTAAAGATTACTTACCTAAATGATTATGGTGAAGAATATCTTCAAAAATCGCCTATGGGGTTTGGAGAAGAAGAGGGTTTATGAATTTTGGTAGAAATCCCGAAATTGTTCTGTTTATAGACTTAGAAATAACTGGGCGATCTTACTCAGTGCGATGGTGGCACGTGGTGTGCATTCGCACAGGATATCCTAACATTCCTTCCGCGATCGCGCCCCAACTGGTCATTCGCATAGGCTTCGCACCACCCAGTCCCCCCGACCTTTTGACCCTGTGCGTTCGCGACTGGTTGATGCGTTCGCATAAGGTCTTCTCCCTATAGGTCTGTGTTCGCACCCTTGGGGTTGAGTTTGCATAGAGTAAAGTTTACCTAGACCCCACACTACCCTGTGTGTTCGCACTCCCTTGAGTGAGTTCGCATAGGGCAATTACCTGGACACAAACAACAACAATAAAACACCAGATATTTACCAAGTTTTGCACTCCGACACTTACCCGGAACTCACCCGAGCCCTCGGAGCTCAAATCTAAATACACACACAACCTCATAAACATGCTACAGACTATTTCAAGTAATTAAACCACCCAAATAAGATCATAAACATCGAATTAAACCTCAAAATCTATAGAAGTTCTCAAAAACTTCATAAACTTCAAATTTTGCATTTAAGGTCCGAATCACGCCAAACGAAGTCCGTTTATTTCTAAACTTCACAGATAACACATATAAATCATATCGAACCTGTACCGCGATCCGGAACCATAATATGGGCCCGATATCACAGGTTTCACCTCAAATTTCATTTTCAAAAACCTTTATATTTTTCAGAAAAAAATTTTCTTCAGAAATTCATTTCTCGAACTTGGGACCTCGAAATTTGATTCCGAGCATACGCCCAAGTCTCATATTCTCCTACGGATCCTCTGGGACCGTCAAATCACGGGTCTGGGTCCGTTTTCAAAAACAATTGACTCAAATCAACTTTATTCAAATTCGAATACAAAATTATTATTTTTCTCAGTTTTTCTACATAAAGGCTTCCCGACTACACGCCCGGGCTACGCACGCAAATCGAGGTGAGATAGAAGGAAGTTTTAACGACCTCGGGATACAAACTTAGATAGAATATACGGGATGACCTTTTGGGTCATCACGGTAGCAAACTACAGTGTATGCATGTGCAATTGTACTACCGCAGCCCATATCAACCAGAAATGTCAAAGACATCGAATCGCTCATCAAAACAGGACAAGTCACGCAAAGCGTATAAAAAACACAATGAAAATCACACCATCACATAAAACTCACCAACACAATGTCCCAAAACCATCACACATCATCCCTGACATTTGCCACCCTTACCTCTCCGATAGCCACCCGTATCAATCTGTATAATAGCCATTTGTATCACCCCATCCTGACAATATCATAAGTCACCCTTATCTCTCCTATAGCCACTCGTATCACTCCGCATAGTAGCCTCCATTATCTCTTCGCCCTGACAATATCATAAGTCACCCTTATCTCTCCTATATCCACCCGTATCACTCTGCATAATAGCTTCCATTATCTTTTCGCCCTGAAAATATCATTAGCCACCCTTATCTCTCTTATAGCCACCTGTATCAAATCCGTGTAATAGCCTCCCTTATCTCTCCACGCTGACAATAACCACCCATATAACATGGTGCATTCATAAAGAGTGAAATGTCGCCCTTATACTCCGCATGACAGCAACTCAAATCACACAACAATTCACATGTATTATCATCACAATAACACAACATAATCAACTTGTATCACAAATGCATGTAGGCCACAATCTTTCCAAATGTTCAGTGATATTATTAATTTCACAAAAAATAGCCCACTACTGAGAAAAATGTGTATAAAATATTAATAACAACAACATCTCTTTTAAACAAAACTTCAAATAAAATAAATTAATGCCTCTTGATAACGTCAATTCCAATTTATTATTTAAGATAAACCCAATAATGAAAGTATCTTCATGAAATTTCTATTCAACTATAAAAGAAATCACATAAAGGTTAACATGACAACAAGTCCAAATAAACATATAAAAATAACTCAACAAGTAAAAAATGAGACATGCAACAACAATTTCTATATAAGGCGTGTAATAGTGAACATGGAAAATGAAAGATATAATATGTGCCAACAATTTTAAATTAACACATTGAAGATGCCAAAGATTTTGAACCGATAGAATTTCCACATATAATCCTGAGTACGTAATCGTCACCTAGCATAAACGGTTTTCACGTTACACAAATAGCACAAACGACTCAAATTCGAAGGGGTTAAATTCCCCACAAAAAGTTAGGCAAAATACTTAACTTGGCGAAGCTAAACCGATACTTTAAAATGACCTTTGCGAGTAAAACGACCTCCGGACGGCTCAAATCTAGCCAAAATAATTTCATAACATTAATCAAACTCGTAGGTAATAATTTCGGATAATAAAGTTTCTATTTTCAATTACAACTAAAAAGTAAACCAGAAAGTCATCCCCGAGCCCGCACCTCAGAACCCAAAAAAATGCCCAAAATCTGAACACCAATTCTGATACAAGTCCAACCATACTAAATTTTATCAAATTCCGACATCGAATCACCCATTCAAATCCTCATTTTTCATTCTTGAAAGATATTACAAATTTCCCAATTTCTTCCATTTAATTCACAAATTAATGATGAAAGTAAGTATGGAATCATGAAATATAACCAATTTTGGATGAAGAGCACTTACCCCAATCAAACACATGAAGTATCCCTCCAGAATCTCCCAAAATCAAGACTTCCAACGCAAACAAAACAATAAAAAATTTACTAACTTTCAATCTGTTGACCCATGTCACTGCATAGTTTTGAAGATTAACAAAAGGCTGACCAGTTGAACCAGGTCCCATCAGAGCACACATAGAGTTGAACTGGTTGCAAGAAGGTTGCAAATTGATGAATGAACAAGAAGAGTATCTTCTAATGCGAAAAGGTTGCAAATTGATGAGAGAATAGAAGTCGAATTCAGCAAGGACAGAAACGAAGGAAGAAAGTTGAGTTTGATAAGACCTTGTTCTCCTAGGTAGAGTTGAACTGGAATTGGAAGACAAGCTCAATGACTGACTCTATAAATACTTGATGTATTTCTGCTGAAAAAAAATGAGGAGACGCACAAAGCTAAAGTGAATCATAATCTGAAAGCAAAATTCCCAGAGTTATTATTGCTAGCAGAATCATTGTGCGATGCAAAGGCTACAGTTCAACTAGAAGAACCATTTTCATCAGATTGATTATTGAGTCTAGTTGATTGTAGTAGGAGCTTTAATATTGTATCTTTTCAGCTTTCATAGAAGCAATTGTAATAGGTAGGTATTGATCAAGTTAGAGTTAACTTGAGGTGTGTAGAAATTAGCTAGGGTCTCGTTACTACAAAGGATTAGAGTTAATCCTTAGGATTACAAAAGAGTTTATTTTGTAAGTCCGTTTGGCTCAGAGTTTTTAGTAAAGAGTTGAGCAACTCCTACTGAGGAGTAGGTTGTGGTTTTTTCACCTTTTGAGCCAAGTGTTTTCCACGTAAAAATATATGTATTTTTACTTTACTGCTTCTTATTATTCCGCAACAGTAGTTGGAGCACCAAGAAGAACCAGGTTCTTCTACTGAGACAACACTCGAAAATTGGGTACCACACAAAGTAACCTATCTTCTTGTGTGGTATTGAAGTCTAAAACATCAATTGGTATCAGAGCAGGTTATCCTTGAAAGGATAACACCTTGGAGAAGATCAAGATGAGTGCACCACCTGGAAATTGGGAAGGTCAATCAACTGCAAGGCCACCACTCTTCAATGGCCAGTACTACTCATGGTGGAAAAATAGGATGAAGGATCACCTAATTGGAGAAGACTATGAACTCTGGGACATAGTCATCGATGGTCCTCTAGCCACCATGATGAAGACTGCTGAAGATATAGATATACCAAAGACAAGAGTTGATTGCACAGCTGAGGATCTAAAGAAATGGGAGAATAATGCAAAGGCCAAAAAGTAGCTAGTATGTGGACTAGGTCCAGACGAGTAAAGCAGAATCCAAAGATGCACCACTACCAAAGAGATTTGTGACACCTTGCAAGTATCCCATGAAGGAACACCTCGGGTAAAAAGGTCAAGAGGTACTCTATTATACTCTCAGTATGAAGACTTCACTATGAAAGAAGGAGAGACTATTCAAGAGATGTACACAAGGTTCACAACCTTGACTAATGAACTGAAGTCTCTTGGAAGAATCATTCTCGAAGAGGACAAGGTTA
Organism: Nicotiana paniculata; assembly: GCA_005239505.1. NCBI lineage: Eukaryota > Viridiplantae > Streptophyta > Magnoliopsida > Solanales > Solanaceae > Nicotiana > Nicotiana paniculata. The sequence goes on along the minus strand of ML324835.1, from coordinate 7,594 downwards.
AAAAGTTCCTAACAAGGGTCTTGCCTATTTTTTGGGAAACCAAAATCATTGCTATCCAGGAATCTAAAAATATGGCAACCTTCAGATTGGATGAGCTAATTGGAAACCTCACTGCCTATGAACTAAGAAGGCAGACAATGAAGATGGATGGTCTAAAGAAGGAGAGGAGTCTAGCCCTAAGAATCACTGAGGAAGAAGATCTGGAAGATGATGAGATGGCCATGATCACCAAAGAATTCAGAAACATTCTCATGAGGAAGAAAGGCATCTCTAGAGGAGGAAACTACAACAAAGCAAAGGCTCCAGAAAGACCAACCAACGAGGGATGCTATAAATGTGGTAAGACTGACCATCTCATTAAAAACTGTCCTCAGTGGGAAGTAGAGTGGAAAAAGGAAAGATATGAGAGAAGGAACAGGAGGAAGGAACAGGTTCAACCCAAGACAACCACAACAAAGGCTATGGTTGTTGTTTGGGGGGAAAGTTCAGATGAAGAATCAGAATATGGGGAGACTGAAGATCAGGCGCTCATGGCAATTGAAGAATCTGACAATGAATCACATGAAGAACCACAGTAAAGTATCTCTCATCTTAAAAACAAAGTAAAGTTCCTATATAAGGAAAAACTCTCTGAGTTGCTACTTGATTTCATAGATGATTCTGAGGAAACAACCAAAGAGAAGGATCAACTATCTAAAGAATATGCAATGCTAAAAGAAAAATGCATAAACGNCAATGCTAAAAGCAAAATGCATAAACCTGGAAATCAGAGTCAGTGAATCTGAAAAGAAAAACACTGTCTTGTTGAACCGAGTTCATCCTCTTGCAACTGAGATTCTAGAACTAAAATCTGATTACTTAAAGCTAAAGCTAGGATCAAGTAAAAAGGTTGTTGATCATTCTCATATCATGTTAGAAGAAAACATAGGAAAATTAAAAGATAAGATGTATGCCAATGAATAACAAATAAGAACTCTTAATGAACAACTTGGCAAAGTCAAACATGAATTAGATCAAACCTGTAAATGGAATTAATCCTCTGACGCCCTGATATGGCTTCAAGAGAATCATAGTAGCAACAGGAGAGGGATTGGATTTGAAATTCAATTGCCCACGTGGGATCCCAAAAACAAGTATCTCACTCTTCCTGAGAATAGAATCTGCACCTATTGTGGTAAGACTGGAGATTAAAAATATTAGTGTATTGCAAAAGAGCAGGCCAGTCGAAAAAATGAGAGGTTTGTAAAAGGGAAAAATGGGCTACCAAATTGGGTCAGGAAAAATTTGATTCATCCTTTCTCTCATAGAAAAGGAACCAAACTAGTTTGGGTTCTTAAAACTAACCCCTGATTCTTTTGTAGGTTCAAACGAGAGGAGGCAGCCAAATTTGGCATTTGGATAGTGGCTGCTCAAAGCATATGACTGGGAAGATGGAACAGTTCCTTTCACTTGAAAGTCTCAAAGGAGGAAATGTCTCCTTTGGAAACGTAAAGAAAGGTGAAATTATTGGGGTTGGTAAGGTAGGTAAGGATGACACACGATCCATTGAACATGTGTATCTAATAGATGGCTTGAAATATAGCTTGATCAGTGTATCACAACTGTGTGACAGAGGTAACCTGGTTGCTTTTACTTCCAGAAAAAGTTTTGTGATTAACCTGCTTACTGACAGGATTGTTTTGCAGGGAAAAAGAATGAATAACATCTATGTCATAGACTTGTCCACACTGTCTGAAAATGAACTCACTTGCCTAAGTGTGTTGGAGAGTGATCCCCTCATGTGGCACAAACGACTTGATCATGCGAGTCTAACTCAGCTTAACAAACTAGTCTCTAAGGACTTAATGGTAGGACTTTCTAACATTAAGTTCAAGGAGGACAAAGTTTGTGAGGCATGTGACAGGGGGAAGCAAAAGTAAGAAAATAGTCAGTACCACCAGGACGTTGGAACTGGTTCATATAGACTTATGTGGCCCTATGAGAACTCTGAGTAGAGGAGTAAGAGATATGTGATGGTGCTAGTGNCATAATCAATAGATGCATGACTAGACCTCTAGTAGAGAAAACTGCCTATGAATTACTTAAAGGGAGAAAGCCCAACATATCCCACTTTAGGGCTCTTGGATGCAAGTGTTTTGTACACAATAATGGCAAAGATTCCTTCGGAAAATTTGACCCCAGAAGTGATGAGGGAGTATTCTTGGGATATTCACCACATAGTAAAGCTTATAAAGTGTATAATAAAAGAACTATGTGTGTAGAAGAAAGTATACATCTTGTCTTTGATGAAACTAACATTCTTGCTGAGAGGCAGGAACCTGAAGATGAGGAGCTTGGACTGATAAGAAGAAGTGATCACAATGAAGCAAGCATGAAAGGTGGAACAGGTGATGGACCAGGTTCAACTACCCTAAGCATCATGACAGGGGGAACTCAACATATGCAACATGTCCCTGATCCTGCTCTACAACAACAAGGCACCATGGAACTATCTAGGAATGAATAGCTGGTACTCAAACCACACAGATATCAGAGTTCTCACCCTCTTGAGAACATCATAACAGATTTGGCATCCGGAATCAAAACAAGATCATCCATGAAAAATCTGTGTGCGTTTGATGCCTTTCTATCCATGATCGAACCAAAGAACATTAGGGAAGCCCTACAAGATGCTGATTGGGTAAATGCCATGCAAGAAGAGCTGAATCAATTTGAAAGAAGTCAAGTATGGCACTTGGTACCCAGTCCACTAGACATATCAGTGATTGGCACCAAGTGGGTCTTCAGGAACAAGCTCGATGAGGATGGAATTGTTACAAGGAATAAGGCAAGAATAGTTGTTCAAGGGTATAGTCAAGAAGAAGGAATTGACTATGATGATACCTTTGCCCCTGTGGCAAGACTAGAGGCAATCAGACTTCTTATAGCATTTGTTGCACATATGGAATTCACTCTTCATCAGATGGATGTTAAGAGTGTCTTTCTCAATGGCTATCTGAAGGAAGATGTATTTGTCAAGCAGCCTCTAGGTTTTTAAAGCAAGGAGTCACCTGACCACGTATACAAACTCGACAAGGCTCTATATGATCTCAAACAAGCACTAAGAGCATGGTACGAAAGATTATCAAAATTTCCGCTAGAACATGGGTACAAACGAGGAAAAATTGATAGTACTTTGTTCTTAAAGGAAAAAGGTAAGGATCTTCTGGTTGTGCAAATATATGTGGATGATATCATATTTGGAGCGACTTCTGAGAAATTGAGAAAGGAATTTGATATGCTAATGGGAAGTGCGTTTGAGGTGAGCATGATGGGTGAGCTAAACTTTTTCTTAGGCTTGAAAATTAAGCAAAACCCAAATGGAACAATGATCCACCAACAAAATTATGTGAAAGAATTGCTCAATAAGTTTAAAATGGAAGACTCAAAAGAAATAGACACTCCCATAGCCACAGCTACAAAATTGGATATGGATGAACCTGGTTCATCTGTTGATCAGAAGCTATATAGAGGGATGATTGGGTCTCTATTGTATCTCACTGCCAGCAAAACTGATATTGTGTTCAGTGTGGGATTATGTGCTAGGTTCAGGCAAATCCAAAGGAGTCCCACCTCACTACAGCAAAGAGAATTTTGAGATATTTGAAAGGCACCACTAATTTATGCCTCTGGTATCCTAAAGGTAGTAATTTCGACCTTGTAGGATATGCTGATGCTGATCATGCAGGATTCCTGGTTGACAGGAAAAGTACTTCAGGTATGGCTCACTTTTTGGGTTCATGTTTTGTGTCTTGGGATACCAAAAAACAAAATTCAGTAGCATTGTCTACTACTGAGGCTGAATATGTGGCTGCAGCCTCATGTTGTGCCCAGTTGTTATGGATCAAACAACAACTCACGGACCTTGGTATTGATGTGGGATGCATTCCTATATTTTGTGATAAAACTAGTGCTATTAGTATGACGAAGAACCCGGTTCATCACAAAGGGACTAAGCACATAGATGTTTGACACCATTTCCTAAGGGATAACTATGAAAAAGGAATGATCTCCACCGAATTTTGTGCTACTGATCATCAAATTGCTGATATATTCACTAAAGCACTTATTAGGGAGCATTTTGAGAGAAACGGGCTGGAATTAGGGATGATTAAAATCACCTGATTGAAGAGAAAGAAATTTTTTTATAAATGAATTTTTGGCTAGTTAATTTTTAGGTACTTAATCAGATTAACAATTGCTCAGCATCATGTCTTTATTGCCATACTCTTGTGCGATGTATTAATATGATTCCCTGGATACTAATAATGTTTAGCTATCTTTGTAAATTGAGGCAATCTAAAGATTTCAAACAAGATGAACCTGGTTCATCTATGATGATTCATCTGACTGATGAGGTACGTACTCTTCTCCATATAGTAATTCAATTACAGTCACACATGAGCAGGATTCTATCTATATTTGGTTCATTACTAATTCTCTGTACTAATCCATTAATGAACCCGTTCCAAGGAGTCACATCAACACTCAATTAGCCTAGAAATAGGAGACTCTCAACCGTCAAATCAATGACACTCCTACAACTATTAGACTTCCACTTGAATTAATTTTTTATCCGTTGTAAAATTAATGGCCATATGTTATAAAAGATAATCATTACTCCTCTCTTCATAAAGCTTCCTTCAACCAAGGTTAACTCATAGTACACTACCCAAAACCTGCAAAACCCGTCCTTTCCTCTCAACAAAAAAAATGTCTTCACCTCCACCAGCTTCCTCATCTAATTCCTCACCTAATCGTGATTACGATGGAGGAAATTCTGAATCTGTCTCCAATTCTCCATCTGTTTACAGCTCCGAATCACCAGAAATTCCATCATCCCCTGAAAATACACCCGTTCTTGAACCCACTCCAAACCCTAATCCTACCCCCAAGAATTGTCGTGTTAAAGTTCTTGCTCGGAAATTTGTTGCTTCTGGGGCTAGGGAAAAATTCGTGGAGTATCTTATTAAAGCAGACAAAAGTACTAAGTCAGATTCATCCAGTGAATCATTTAAATCAGCTAATGAGGAAGAAGCACCTGGTTCAACAAGTTCTTAAAAAGGTAATCTTGAAGTCGACTCTGAATTTACTTTAGCTGATCAAAGATTCGTATTGGTAGGGTCTGTTATTGATGTCGAAATCTCTGGAAGGAAGAAGGATGGGAGAAAATAAAGAATTCTTGAGAGAGAGGGAGAAGAAGATGTGAGGGGATCTAGGGAGGATAGTACCATGTTGGCTATTTGTGGTCCCATTCATGATACTATGGGAGAAGAAGTCATTGATTTAGGGAGGAGCATAGTAGAGGAAGTTGAAGCAGGTCTTGCAAGTCTGAAGAAGGCTATAGATGAACCTGGTTCATCGGGGGAAGAAACATTGGCGGAAAGCTTGAGAAAACTGGGGGAGCCTTATAACCCCAAGAGAAGAAGGAGTCAGAAACCCAAGAAGGCAACTCACCCAGTTCCTTCAAAGAAAAGGAAAATTTCTGAAGTTGCTGGTGTTTCTGCTCCAAAAGTTAGAGCTACTCGTAGAACTGTAAGAGAAGAAGAAGAAAAATTATAAAAGGCTCTGAAGGAGAGCAAAAAGAAGAGAGCAGAAAAAAGAAAAGCAAAAGTTGGAGAGCCTGTTGAGGCTATTGATATTGAAGAAACTGGGTTGGACCTGGTCCAACAGGAGGAGCAACCTGCTCCAGGTGTGGCTGAGACACCAAAACTCACAAAGGCTAAGTCTTCTTCAAAGAAGTCAGCTAGGATGTCTGTCGCACCAACAAAATCTGTTAAGAAGACCAGAGCCAAGCCAAAGAAAGTGAAAGTTGTTTATGATGATGATGCATATTGGAGTGGAGAAGAGGAGAAGGAAATTGGAGTGGTGACTGACAGGGTTACCATGTTTGGAAAAAGAACAATGCTAAAGGGAAAGCTGGTGAAGGATTTAGAGGAGCCTGGTATGCAGTATCTTATGGAAACTCTGGAGGTACAAGGCTGGAAGGACCTGGTCCTTTGCTTGGAAGGCAGGCTGGCAAGAGTAGAGTTGGTCGAGTTTAAGGGGAATGCAAGTGTCAAGGAAGGCAGGATCACGTCTATGGTAAAAGGAATTGAGGTTTCCTTTGATGTCAAAGAACTGGCTGTTATTCTTAACATACTAGTTGAGGGCTATGAGGACTATACAAGGCAGAGATGGCCTTGTCTAGATGGGATGGCCTCAGCAATTGACATCACCACGTTCTTTAGTGATAGTGAGAAGGAGATTGAAACCAGGCCGAGAGTGAGATGAAGCCTAAGCACAAGCTACTCTTTGAGTTCGTTATCAAGTTCCTGCTGCCTAGACAAGAAAGAAGGCATATGGCAAATTATATAGATCTTACATTGATGGAAAGCCTGTACATGGGAAAGCAAATTAATTGGCCAGCTTTTATCATCCAACTCCTTGACAGAGTGGTGAACGGAACCAAGGCACACGCAATTCCTTATGGATTCATGCTGACAGCAGTGCTTGCACATTTTGGGGTTCCATTAAAGAAAGCTGAGATGGCTGCGACCAAAGATTATTTTGGGAAGGAAACTTTGCTTACATGTGACTACAATGTCAATGTTCCTGTGGATGAACCTAGTTCATCTAGGAAGCAACCAGTCAACGGCAAAGTTAGAACTTTGGTGCAAGATAACGAGATTAAGGATATGGAGATCATTCGATTAAAGTCTCATGTGATTGAGGTTGAAGAAGAGCGGGATGCTCTTAGGGCTGAATTAGCAAAGGAGAAGAAAAAAACGAGGGTGTTCTTCAGCAGATGCTGTCTCTCCTACAATCCAAGTCCACAACCTCCACTGCACCTTCCCATTCTTAGGCTTCTTAGAGCTTCCTTAAACCCTCCTTAGACCAGTTGTTATGTTTCTTTTGTTTTTATTTTGTTTTGCTCATCGTTAGGGCTGTTTTTGTTTTGTTTGTATGGTGTTTTATGTACGTTCCTAAGCAATGATTTTTTGTTATTTTGTTATTGACTTGCNATGAACCTAGTTTCTCTATGATAAATGCTTAAAAACATACAAAGTGTTTGAGTTGTATACAGGGAGAAGCACAAAGTTTATCATCATCAAAAAGGGGGAATTTGTTGACCCATGTCACTGCATAGTTTTGAAGATTGACAAAAGGCTGACCAGTTGAACCAGGTCCATCAGAGCACACATACTTGACCTGACGAGTTGGCATATGCATAGGAGATGAATGCGATTGTGAAGTATCAATGAACAAGAAGAGTATCTTCTAATGAGAAAAGGTTGCAAATTGATGAGAGAATAGAAGTCGAATTCAGGAAGGACAGAAACGAAGGAAGGAAGTTGAGTTTGATAAGAACTTATTCTCCCAGGTAGAGTTGAACTGGAATTGGAAGACAAGCTCAACGATTGAATCTATAAATACTTGATGTATTTCTGCTGAAAAAATGAGGAGAAACAAAAAGCTTAAGTGAATCAAAATCTGAAAGCAAAATTCCCATAGTTATTTTTGCTAGCATAATCATTGTGCGATGCAAAGGCTACAGTTCAACTAGAAGAACCAG
>ML324831.1:0-42856 GCA_005239505.1 Nicotiana paniculata | reverse complement strand
ATAAGCTCCTCTTTCTTGATCTGGTTGGAAATCACATTCCCCATCTCCTTTCTTCTTTCTCCTCTCTCGCCCTCATCCTTTTCTGTTTTCCTTTTTCTCTTAATAAAGACAAAAAAAGCAACAAGAAATATATTGGAGCACATTATTACAACAGTAAAAATACAAAGCAGAATATACCTGCAGATTTTTAACTTTTACCGAAGAAATCATAGTATTGGGTATGACTCCATTAGCCAAAAGCCACTACTATTAGCACTTTAAACTTTTGCCTAGAGACCTTTCACATTGTTATACAATTACAATTTTTCTATCCAGTTATATACAACTATAATATCATACTACTTAAATACAATAGCTATACTAATTTTATACGATATGTCTTTTATATATTTTATATTTGATTTATACATAGTAAAAACAAATTTCATATAACTAATTATATATTATACAATTTATCTACGACTTTCATACATTATTTCTACCTAGTTAAATACAACTACAATAATATACAACTTAAATATAAATTTATACAATATGTCTTTTGTATATTTTGTATCTGAATTATACATAGTAAAAATAAATTTCATACAACTAATTATATATTATACAACTTATCTACAATTTATCTACAATTTTCATACATTATTTCTATTCATTTATATACAACTGCAATATCATACAACTTAAATATAATTTTATACAATATTGTTCAACTTTCATACAATAGTTTAAATAAAAAATATATATATAAACAACAGAATACAATTTTTCTACAATGTTTGTACAATTTTACTACAATTTCGTAAAGATAATATATATCATGTCTTCTTCTTATTCTTCGAGTTTCAATCTGAAATTCAGCCAAAATCCAATCTAATCTTGACCAAAACATCGTCAAAATTGAGATATAAACTCCAAACCATATTCCCAATTGTTTGCAACAATACCCAATCCAAACAAATAATGATTTTGAAAATCCAAATTCGAATTCAAAGTTTCAAAACTTTTTAATGGCTGTCAATGGTGGAATTGTTGTTCTCTTTTCCTTTGCTTTACATTACTGAAATTAGGGATTGAGAAATAGACGTAGAGAGAATTCCCAATTCTTTGCAACAAACCCCAATTCAAACAAATAAAAAATTTTAAAAACTCAAATTCGAATTCAAAGTTTTAAAGCTTTTTAATGGTTGTCAATAGTGGAATCGTGGGTGAGTGCAACATACGTGGAGAGGGGGTGGGATGTGGAGAGAGAAACGTGTGGGGAGTGGAAGATATGTTAGAGTTATTTTAGTACACTAATTATTATTATTAATTCTCTTAAAATATATATAAATGATAATTAAGTATATAAAATATAATTATAGTAAAACTTGAATAGGGAAAGTAAAATCTATAGGTATTTAGCTATCTTTGCTTTCGGCCCAAACAAAAAAGATTAGCTTCTTTTTATCAGAAGAAAATAATTGGATATTGTGATTCTTCCGTGAGTTGCTTTCTTTCTCCTTATTTATTTATTTATTTATTTATTTATTTATTTTTTATTTAGATTTTAAATCAACGAGTTGCTTTTGCTGGCTTTATAACATCTTATTTTCTCAAACCATCTTATATTATGTCATTCAACAACTACCGCTCATTTTAATTTTCTAAACCATTTTATAAAACCGCTTTGACATTTTTTCTCTTTCTTAATTACTGCCCATTTTTATTTTCTAAAACCGCTTTGACTTTTCTTCTCTTTCTCTTTTTGTTTTAAGCTACGACGTCGGTTGTCGTCCTTTTTGTTTAACATAAATGTTGATGTTGCCGTTCTTGATTTGGTAATTTCGAACATATCATTGTTTTCTTACTCTAATTCCAAACCCCACCTTTTTTATATTTGAAGATTTCGCAAAGCCAAATCAAGTAAATAAAAGATTGTATACGTACGTGAAATAACTTTTAATATAAAAAGGATAGCTCGATGTACGAAATTTTCTGTGTTTATGCAATTCGGGAAAGGTTGCAGCCTAAAGAAATTGATATCGATAACTTACTTTAGGTAAGATTCTATAGTTTGAACTCATGGCTTATAAGTCAGATGAAATGATCTTTACTGTTGCTCAAATGCTCCCTTTTTAAATATATTTTATATGTGTTTACCCTTAAAACGGATAACAATTAAATTTATACGCGATTTTAAGGATATGCAGTTTAATTCAACACAAATAATCAAGAATATTAGATAAGTGAGTTAAAGACAAAATAAACGATCAAACCAGTTGTAGTGTTATAGCCTAGCCCGAACCTAGGTTGAACAGCGACCTCGTCCTCGGTTGGACCATTGGCTCGAACCTAGTTATGAATGAAGAACAGAACAATTAAATAAGGACTTTAGCAGTAGCTAGAAAACAAAAAAATAAACTTGAATTGCTTTGATTTACATGTTACCATGTCCGTTACAAAAGAAAAAACCTTCCTTTAATGTAGTAGGAGAGTTTCATCCTTAGTATATGTCTAAAAAAAGGTAAAAATCTTCTTTCCTCATTAATTATTAATCTGTAACCGACATCAAACGAGATCTGCGCCGTGATATATGGTTAGGTACCAGTATAACAGCCCTATATCCGTCGTGTGTAACCGTTTGTCCTGTTTTCCGAGGTCTTAAAACTCGTTCTTGGTCCGGGGTACGTTGCTTTATCATGCCCGATGATGAAAACATCGTTCGCCTTTCATATATAGATCTGGATACGAAAAGCTCCCAACCTCGATTTTAATCTCGTACATCCATAACCTTCTTTCGTTTTCTTTACCGGAAAATCGGGGTACGCATTATCCCCGATTTTACCCGTATACAGATAGTCCCCTCGTTTTCTAGAGAGTAGGTTTACCGAAACGATGGGGGAATGATAGATGAACCCTGGTTCATTCCTTTGTATGTTACAACTGAGATGACGGGTAAATGAAAACGTCCCTTCAGTTGCGTCATGCTGACTACGGACACGTGTCAGTCACCGACTGACTGCTTTCGAATGCAAAACATCGCGCATTGATTGTTTTTCCCCTATAAAAGCTTCAACATTTTTCACTTCTTCTACTTTCCGATTCTAGATTTTACCCTCAAATTATCTAACGACTTTTAACTTCTCCAAATCTTTATACATTGTTCTTTGAGCCTTCATATCTCCATCTTCAATCCTCATACATTTTCTTTGAACCTTCAACCTAGACCTTTATACCTTCATACCATCGTCAAATCTCATATTTTTCTTCAAACCTTCATACTCTTCTTCATATTTCCTAGATTACAATGGCAAAAACCTCCAAGTCAGTGCCTCAGCAGACTGCTCCTTCATCTTCCCACTCGGCCGCAGATACCGAGGTGGTCATTCCCGAAGTGGCTTAGGAGCCCCCCATGAAGAGCTTCGTACCTAGGGGATGCTCTATCAGGAGCAACTTCAATGTTGAGAAGGCCTCTAGTCAACAAGACCGAGGCGAGGGAGCATGGAGATACATATGCTCTGTCACTGAAGAAACCCTACCCATAGTCCGAGCGGACTATAAATGGTAAGGTAAGAATGTGGTCGTCCCTGGGCCCAATGGCGACATCACTACACATGTGAATGAGTATTTAAGTGTTTACACTTACCCCTTCACGCTCGCCCCGGTATACCCCATAGTTCTTGCTTTCTGCAAAGGTACGAGGTGTGCCTTGAGCAAAATTCACTCGTGCTTCTAGAAGATCATGATCCTCATACGCCATTTTGTGATCAATACCGAAGCCCCTCGGTTCTCCCTTAACCATCTACTCCGCTTATACAGTCCCAGAATTTTCTAAGAGGGCTGATCAAGCTTGTTCACCGAGCAAGAAAGGCTCCTTTCTCGAGCAACGACGAGGACCGAGATCGAGGCTAGCAGGGGAGGTTCGTTCGGGTAAAAACTGAAGACCCGATTCCTCTCAAAATTCTGCCATTTCTTGATAAGTGGAATGCATCTCGTAAGTATTGTCTTTCTTGAGTATTTATTCTCTTTATTCCTTCTCTCAATACCTGTGTTTGTTGTCGTGAAGCTATTGCCCAAGTCTCTAATGCAATTCCCCGATTCAAGGAGTGGATCATGGGAGTCTGCAAGCAGATGTCGTACTCCAAGCGCGCATGGAGCAAGCTCTCGAAGGGCAAATATTTAGGATCGATCCCATGGTGAGGTTCTTTCCTGAGTAATCACTTCCACATTTTTAGATTACGCATTTCTAACTCTTTCCGCTTTCTCACAAGTTTGCGTAATATAACTGAACTTAGGACATTAGATGAGGATGATGATCCATCCTCGCTCGTTGAACCCTCTGTTTCAGGGCTGCCCGGGGCCACCGCGAAGGAGGAGAAGAAGAAGAAGAAGAAGAAGAAGAAGAAGAAGAAGAAGAAGAAAAAGAAGAAAAGAAAGTCACTGGCTTCTATGGACACCGATGCGAAGAATAAGAAGGTGACCATCCGGGTTCAGAAACCAAAAAAGAGCACCAAGTCCAGGCTACAGTAACCCGATTCTCTCTATTAGCTCAGGGATGATCCCTAATACGACAACCTTTTTATTTCTCATGGGTCGACCCTTAATGAGGGGAGCAGGCGACCAACGAGAAAGAGGACCATAAGGTCGATCCCCCTCTAACCCGGGAACTAGAGGGAGAGACAGAGGTTGCGGGCCTCTAGGAAGTCACTCATGTCCCGAAGGACACAACCGATGTCATTGACATCATGGAGACACCCTCATATACCGAGTCCATGCTCAAAGAGGCCCAAGCGGGAAAGGAGAAGTCAAGCAAGGTGGTGCAGCGCCCGGCTGACGCCCTTAACATGCTCTTCGACGTCGTGGATATGGTCGCACTGGAAGAATTTTTTGAGCTTGGTCACCTGGAGGTCCCGAAGAAGAATGTGCCATCGAGAGCGGGCAGGCCGAATTCGAGCCCAAGGCTAGTGAAGCAATTCCCTGCTCTGAGCGCGGACCCCGAACGCAAGAGAACGATCATTCTTACAATCCCCGAGGATGCCCTGGTTCTGTTTGCTCTAGAGGGAGTACCCAACTAACTTTGATGCCTGGTGACCGAGGAGGACCAAGTAAAGATGAACAAGGTGGGCATGTCGAGCCTCTTCAACGAGGTGCAACAGGCGTTGAACCGGGTAAAGCGTCAGCTCTTTGTATCCCTTTGTGAATCTCACTTTGGTTTTTGATGTCCTCTACTAACTTCATTGTTTTTCAGGTTTCAGTGCTACATCATGAAAGCTTCCTCCGACACCGCTTGGAGATTATCCAGCTCGAGTTTGAGCTCAAAGCATAGGTCCTGAAGAAGGACATGTGCATGGATCTTAGTGAGCAGCAGGACAAGGCCCTCAAAGACCTACCTATTCTCCAGGAAGAGCTGGAAAAAGCTCAAAAGGAGGCCTCAACCCTGAAGTGGGAACATGCTGACCTGGTTGAGAAGGTAAATATCTTTGAGGCTAAAAAACGAGCAGCTAGTCATGGTGACTAACAACACAACTTCGCAGGCCCAAGAGAAGATAGACATGATCAACCAGCTTCGGGTTGAGATGGACGAGGTCAAGGCCACGAGCGAAGTGTGGAAGGGAAATATGGACCTGCTGGCTTCGGAGAAGGAAGCTGCAAAACTGGAAGTGACATTGATCGAGAACCAACTCCGGATGGTGAAGTACAAAACCGATAAGTGGTCTCAGCTTAGTGATGATCTCCGGGCACAGTTGAGCTCGACCGTCATGGAATGAGATGATCTCGGATAAGAATATGCCTCACTGAGGACCAAATTAGATGCAACCTCTGCCAATGCCGAGGAAATGGCGGCCCAGTATAAGTCCGATGTGGAGGTAGCCGAGACACGCTTAAAGACGAAGACTAAGTACATAAAGCAGCTATCCCAGAGAGACACCCTCGAAGAGATCCACGCCTGCGGTTTTGACCTATCAGCTGAGATTGAAGAAGCTAGCAGGCTCGAGGCCGAGGCAAAGGAGCTCTACGAGTCTGAGGGTCCCGAAGGCTCCGAGGGTTCTGAGGAATCCGATGGTTTCGGCGACGAGTTGGGCCCAGGTGAAGACCACACGTAGATACCATAGTATTTTTCCAATTTTTCCTTATGTATTTTTTTGTTTATTTTGAGGCCATTCTATCGGGACTTTGTAAATATATTTTGGAATATATTAAATATTTCCCCGTTCTGGCAATACCGTATCTTTACATTTTCAACATCTACTTGCAAAATCTATTTGTGTATTGTTTTTGATGCCTTAACATAAAATAAGATGTAGTTCTTGAGCATCTATTTTTCACAGGTTCAAACAGAGCCAGACTTCGATGCAACTATGGTTTACTTGTGGCTTCAAACCCTCGGTGATACCGAAAGTTTTTAAGATGCTTAAGCGTTTTTAGATGATGTTTTTTATCGAGGGTAATCTTTTAGTAGGTTTTGAATTTTTTTAAGGGCTTTACTTTCTGGTTACGGACATTGTACATCTCGGAGCCATTTTTAGGGTGGTCGTAACCTTTTATATTCGGGTACCGCCTAATGGGTTTGGTGCCTCTAGGATTCGGTAGCCCGGGTCGTCCGAATTTTCATTGGGCAACAGTCCCCGATTAGGGGTAGCCCGTGACTTGATAGTCCCCGAGCAGAGGTAGCCCATGGTCTTTAGGATCCAGGATCGAAGAAGCAAAATGCGCAGTAATAAAGTGTAAGGTTTAGTGGAAATTTCTTTCATTGCTTAGTATGAAAGGTACATGATCGAAGGCGCATAACAACTTGTGCCATGGCTAGAGTGGACTATGTGGGCATGCTTAATACGGCCATTTTACCCTTACAATGAATCCTAACCACCAAGTCTTAGCTTTCAGCACATAAAATTTTCTTTTTCCCTTGCTAAAGATCGTAATCCGAGGTTAATGGCCCCCCGTATTCGAGGTCGAACTTGTGATGGCTCGGATACTGTTGACCTAAACCAAACGATCATTTATTCTAGTTTGAAACCGATCTTCAAATATAAGGTAGAACATTTTACTGTTTCCTCATTAAAAACCTTGCCAAAAAACCCACTTCGGAACAAAACTGGTTCAAGGGAAAAAAAGTGCAACACATGCTTTCAGACCTAATAGCCACATCCATCCTTGGATGATTACTTGCATTCGTTAGTTCAATTTATAACATGATTAAAAAGTAATTTAGTTCGTACTTTAGTAGTAGTACTGCTTTAAGTGTGTCACATTCCAGTTGTTTGGTAGTTGTACGTCATTTTTCGCTTCCAGTTTATATGGGCCTTTGCCACTTATTCCGATAACTTGATATGGTCCTTCCCAATTCGGTCTCAGTTTTCCCTCGTTCGGGCTTTTAGTGTGTAGTGTTACCTTTATCAACACTAAGTCATCGACTTAAAAGTGTCAGAAGCCGGCTCTTCTGTTGTAATACCTTTCTATTCACTGCTTCTGGGCGGCCAACCGGACCACATCGGCTCCTGCCTTTCATCCAATAGTTCCAGGCTCGTGATCATGTCCTCGCCGTTTGAATCTTCGATCGCATATTGGAACCCGAGTCTCGGTTCTCCCACCTCGGCTGGTATTAAGGCTTCAGCTCTGTAGACCAAAGAAAATGGGGTGGCCCCGATGCTCGATTTCGAAGTCGTACGGCTTACCTACAGTACTTCAGGCAAGATCACATTCTATTTCCCTTTTGAACCGGTCAACCTCTTTTTCAGGTTTTGAAGTATAGTCTTGTTTGTTGATTCTGCATGCCCATTCCCACTAGGATGATAAGGCGTCGATAGTATCTTCTTGATCTTGTGATCTTCAAAAAACATACTAACCTGTTTGCTGACGAATTGTTTATTATGTTGTTCCAGATGAAGTCAATGACTTCTTTCACTCGGAACTTTTCGATCACTTGGGCTCAACCCATCTGGAAAAATAATCGGTCATGAATAGTATGAATTGAGCTTTACCGAGTGCCCATGGCAGGGGACCAACGATGTCCATTTCCCGCTTCATAAATAGCCACATGGACAAGCCCTAGTGGATCCTTTCTCCCATTGATGGATCATCGGGGCGTGTCTTTGGCACTTATTGAATTTTCATACGATATCCTTTGCATCTTTTTCCATTTCGGTCAAGTAGAAGCCGACCCTAATCAGTTTCCAAAGCAAGGATTCTGCCCCCGAATGGTTCCCGCAAGTGCCTTCGTGAACTTCTCTCATGGCGTATTCGGTCTCTCCTGGTCCTAAGCATCTGACTAGTGGGCCAATGAAGGTCCTCCTGAATAATTCCCCTTCGACCAAGCTAAATCTGGCAGCATTGTTGCGCATGTTCTCGATTCTTCAGGATCTGAAGGCAATTTTCCTGTCTTCAAGTAGTCTGTGTATTTTTTCTCTAATCCCAAGTTAAACTCGTTGAGTTCACTTCGGCGTGGACTTCTTCTATCGCCGAGTTCATTAGCTGCACTACTACTCCCGAACTGAGTTCATCAGAATCGACCAACGACGGCAAGTTAGCCAGTGCATCTGCCTTACTGTTTTGATCTTGGGGCACATGGTGCAGGGTCCATTCCCTATTTGATGTAGGGTTACCTGTAATTTGTCCAAGTACCTTCGCATTTGTTCCTCTTTTACTTAGAACGTTCCGTTAACTTGATTTACCACGAGGAATGATTCGTACTTAGCTATGATCACCTCAGCCCCAAGGCTTTTAGTCAATTCTAGACCTGCAATCATGGCCTCATACTCGTCCTCGTTGTTAGTCAATTTCACAATTCTAATAACTTCCTAATTACATTTCCCGTGGGGGATTTAATATGATACCAAGCCCGGACCCCTTTACGTTCAAGGCACCGTCCGTGAAAAGGGTCCAGATTCTCGAAGTGGTCCCCGAGGTTAACAACAATTCCCTTTCGACTTCGGATATTAAGGTCGGCGTAAAGTCGGACACAAAGTCTGCCAAAATCTGAGATTTTATGGCGGTTCAGGGTCGATACTTGATATCGTACCGCTAATTTCCATGGCCCATTTGGATAAGCGACCCAAGAGGTCGGTCTTGTGCATGATATTCCTTAGCGTGTAATATGGGGTGGCATTAAAAGTATGAATTTAGCTTCCTAGAGGCGCTTAGCAAAGCGAGCACCAATTTTTTCAAGTGAGGATACCTTGATTCGGCCTCGCCTAGGGTTTTACTGACATAGTAAATAGGAAATTGCACGCGTTCTTCCTCCTGGACTAAGAATCCACTAACTGCCACCTCGGAAACCGCCAAGAAAAGGTATAATTGTTCGTCCGCCTTCAGAGTGTGAAATAGGTGGGACTCGATAGGTACTATTTGAGTTCCTCCAAAGCTTGCTGTCATTCCGGGGTCCAGAAAAATTTGTTATTCTTCTTTAATAGTGAAAAGAATCGATGGCTCTTGTCTGAGAACCTCGAGGTGAACTGGTCCAAGACGGCTATACACCCAGTTAGTCTTTTAACAACTTTGACATTGTCCACCACGATGATGTCCTCTATGACCTTGATTTTGTCGAGGTTGATTTCGATCCCTCTATTTGATACCATAAACCTAAGGAATTTTCCCTATCCAACCCCGAATGCGAATTTATTTGGGTTTAGCTTCATATTGTATTTTTTCAGTATGTGGAAGGTCTCCTGCAATTGTTTCAAATGGTTCTATGCTCGCATGGACTTGACCAACATACCGTCAATATAAACTTCCATTAATTTTCCTATTTGTTCTTAGAACACTAGTTTACTAAGCGTTGATAGGTGGCACTGGTGTTCTTTAATCCAAACGGTATTACATTATAACAGTAGGTGCCGAATTTAGTGATGAAAGACTCTTTTCGTGATCGTCCAGGTCCATCAGAATTTGGTTGTACCAGGGATAGCCATCGAGAAAACTGAGTATCCCATGCCCGACCGTTGCGTCAATCATTTGATCGATGTTAGGAAAAGGGAAAGAATCCTTCGAGCATGCATTATTTAGATATTTGTAATCTACACACATTCTTAGATTATTACCTTTTTAGGCACTACCAATATGTTAGCTAACCAGTTCGGGTATTTAACTTCCCGGATGGATCCTATTTTAAGAAGTTTGGATACCTCGTCCTTGAGGAATGTGTAGACAATAAATTTACGTCAATAAAATACAATCGAGATCAAAAATATTGCAACAACCGTAGTATTTTATTTCTAATAATTTGAGTGTACAATCTCTATGAATCGTCTGATTCTTCTTTCCGATAGTAACTAAATTCAAAGGCCCTTGAGCTTGATCTTGAATCTATATTTGTTGACACAGAAGTTGATCTTGGATTCAACCAGCACGAACTTTGATTTGAACTCGTACTCCTTGAATCTTGATTTTTTCTTCATTCTTTAGCTTGAAATTAATTTGTACTTCGTTCTTGAGTTTGAACTAGGTTTGTTCTTCGTTCTTGAGCTTGGACTTAATTGCTTGAAGCTTGAAACTGATGGAGGAATTTGCAGCGTTGGATCCACGAGCTCTTTCTTGCTTCTTGTTATAACTTTTGGTGTCTTTTCTGGGTTATGAAGAGCCCTATTTATAGTTTTGGAAGAGAAGAGTTATGATAAGAACAAACTCATTTTGACCAATCAAATTGAAATGCGACAAGGCCGCATTTGATTGGTCAGAACATGTCACTTGCACACGTGGCGCGGTTTTATTAGCCTTTTAATGTGACTTGGCATGCCTTGTCATTTTGACCCATGGCATGACCCCATTGGCTCTTTAGTTTGACTTAGTGTGCCACGTCATTTGACACGTGACACAAAACTGGGCCTCTAGGAATATGGCATATTGGGCCTAATGAAGTGGACTCATTATTTGTAGCCCAATCGAATGGCCTAACCCAGTAGATTTGGACTCATTTATTCAACACATATGTATTTGACTAATATAACTGTATTAGACTATAATATTTATTTGGAATAATATATTTAAAATATAGTCCGTATTATTTTATCTATTTAAATTCGATAAAATTTAAATGCTTGCAGAACGCATGCTTGATCTCGGACTGTGGCCTCCTCTTCTTCTTAACCGGATTGAACTTCGGGTCCAAACTCAGCTTATGAGTGGTTACCTCCGGTGGGATCATGTCAAGATGGGACCAAGCGAAACAATCTACGTTAGCTTTAAGAAAAACAATGAGTTTTTTCCTAAGCTCGAGGGTTAACCCCGTGCCCAGGTATACATTTCGATCCAATAGGTGTTCGATTAATATGACTTGCTCCAGCTCTTCGACTGTCGATTTGGTGGCGTCACTGTCATAGATCTATGTTTAATCTAGGACTTCGTAATCCTTCTCCTCGTCTACTCCTCGTTCCTCCGGTTCGGTCGAGGTCGACATCAATGATTGGTCAGCTTCGCGTTCCTTGATATTGAAACCATGAGCATCGGGATTACCTCGTCGACTGCGAATATCTCCTTTGCGGCCAGCTTCTCTCCGTATACCGTCTTGACTCCTCCTGGTGTAGGGATTTCAACGCCTGTTACAATGTAGAGGGTAGCACTCTCATGTTGTGAACCCACGATATTCCGAATAGAGCGTTTACCTCATGTTCCTTCAATCACGTTGAACTTTGTCTCTTGGATCGTACCGACAAGGTTTACTGGCAGGGTTATCTCCCCTTTAGTGGTTTCTCATGCCATGTTAAAACCGTTCAACACTTGGACTGCTGGCACTATTTGGGCCTGTAACACCAATTGATCTACGATCCTTGATCTAATTATATTGGCCGAGCTACCTAGATTAATCAACACACTTTTAACTCAAGATTTATTGACAAGTACAAATTTTACCAGCACATCATTGTGAGGTTGCACGATGCCCTCGGCATACTCGTCGATGAACGAAATGGTTCCCTCCGTGCCATAATCTTAGATGCATTTTTCCCTTATGATAGACACTTTTGTGCATTTTGTCATTGCTCCTTGGGGGAATCGACTCCTTCGATGATCATATGGATGAAGTGCTGAGGCTCTTCTTGTTCAACCTGTTTGTTGGTGTCCCTGTTCCTGAACTGGTTTTTGGCTCGATCGCTCAAAAATTCTTGGAGGTGTCCATTTTTGAATAACTGGGCAACTTCTTCTCTCAACTGTCGGCAATCCTCGGTCCTTTGACCATGACTGCCATGATACTTACATATTAAGTTAGGATCTCTTTGGGTAGGGTCAGACTGCAATGGTTGGGGCCGCTTAGTCTCTTTGATGTGCTTGACCTATCGCGCATAATGCACACCTCAATACAAGGTATGAATCGGTCCATTGCAATTATAGTAACCCAACGAAGAGTTGGGATCGAATCCACAAGGATCTATATGGGAGTTAGGATTATATATTCTAATGCGTGAATTTGAATTGTTATAATATGCACTTCCACAAATTGGTTTTTTTTCTATTGTTATTTTGAAACTAAGATTTCAAAATTAAGAAATAAGACTAGGATATTTGTTTTTGTTATTTTCAAGTTTGTAAAAAGCCTGGGGCTATGACCATCGCCTGGTGTTCGCCTAATGGGATATAAACCTTAATGCTGGTTTTGTTGATCGGGGTGTATTATAGCTATCAACTCTAAGTTACCCACTCAGTACCTCTCGGTCAAGGATTAGTTTTGCCCAATTTGGCTTTCTCAAGTCCAAATGGGTATCACATAATATGGTTGATAAAAGCTCAAGTCAGGTTATTACTATCTCTAGGTTGATCCCTTTAATTGGGTTGAACAATCTCTTGATTGACCCAGTTTCTTGCTAGTCAAGTTTTCCTAGACTAAGTCTTTGTTTCTCAAGTAGAGACTAAGTCAATTAAGCATGAACTAATATTTGCAACCATTAATTTCACAAATTAAAGCATGAATAAGGCTAAATAATAAACACCCAACCATAAACAAGCCCTAAATTAGATACCCATAAGGTTTACACACTAGAGTTGGGTCACAATCCTAGTAAAAATCTAGCTACTCATGCTTGAAATTGAAGAAATACTAATTAAACTCATATTGTAAAGTTAAATTGATAAAATCTATAGTAAAATACTCCAAAATATAGAAAACTTCCAAAAGAAGCAAAGAAAAACGACTACATGACTTGTTGATGTCAAAGGTTAACCTAATTTTGTGAAACGCGTCTATTTATACAAGGCTGGAAATTTCGGACAAAAATGCTCTTCAGGAGGTTCTCCTGCCGCACAATTCCATGTGCGGTCTACAGAATACTTCATCTTGTAGGAGATGGGAATCTTCGGCCACACAATTCTCAACTACGGCCGCGAGGCAATGTTTCTGCTATCATTGCGGCCGCAATTTGATCTTCCATGGTTCGCATCTTTACTTCTACGGACTCAGTTTGGCCTTCTGTGGTCCGCATATTTACTTCTACGGCCGCACAATTCTTGTACGGTCTGCAATTTTGAGGGACTTGGACTTTTGAAATTTTGCAACCCTCTGAAGTTGATCTCCAGCTTGCCATTTGCGGCCACACAATTCCTGTGCGATCCGCAGTTTGCTAGAAAACCTACTGGAGTTTTCTTCATTGTTTGCGGCCGCAGATGGAATTCTGCGGTCCGCACTTTGTGAGCTTCCGTGCTTTTTATTGCCTTGTGTTTAGATTATTCTTTTTTGGCCGGATTTCATCTCCAGAGTCCAACTTCCAACATTCCTGCAATTTTTCACATTTCATCAGTTTCGGGAACACAATTCAAAGCTTTTAGACTAAAACAAAAGTTAAAAGGTGCTAATAAGTAGTCAAAATCCCCTCTTATCAACTCCCCCAAACTTAAGTTTTTTCTTGTCCTCAAGAAAACAAAATATTTCCCACCTCCACAAGTTAAGGGTTATTTCAGCCAGTCAAAGGTGAGTCATTTATACATCAGTTGGGACCAACAATTACCCACACTACTTATGTATTATCAACAACACGACAAGTTAAACTTTTATGCACATATAGTTCTAATGTGACACTTGAGCATCAAGAGTTGACTCTATTCATCAAGGAAGCTCGCTCTTTCATGTAGGTTATTGTGGATCCCAAACTCCTCCTTCTCTACTCTCTGTTTTCCTAGCTCACTTAAGAAATTTAGCACTCAATCCAAAGATTTGCGAAAGGTTAACTCATCTCTCTCAAGAGAATGTCGCAAGTACTAGGGATAACAACATTGGTAGGCAATGGAAAAATTCAAGAGGGTCAAGGAAAGCCTGCAATCACTTCTCAAGCCAAGCAAAACTTAAGATTTCTCCTTGAAATACATTCGGTGCAAGTTCTAGACCATTAGCATGGGTACTTAGACTAGCAAAAAAATATCCCACCTCTCACGCAGCTGGATTGTTAAAGAGGATAGAGTCGAGGGCCCATAACAATTACGTTCAAGATTGCAAGTAAGAAAGAAAGAGAGTTTGAAAACGGAGTTCGAGATTTTGTTCGTGATTTCAAGTTTGAGGTTATAGAAAAGCTAGCATTACTAGCTTTGGAAATCAGTAGATTGTGACTGTGATTTTATTGTAAAAAACTTCAGAAAAAAGATAATATTCGAATTTTTATCATCAATAGGAAAGATAATTTTGTTGGTTCTGATTAATTTTGGCTTCATCTTTTTATTTCCATTTCTATATTTTTGAGTTGTTTTAAGTTTATTTTATTTTTTTGAACTAAGTGAACTTAATATTTATTCGGTGTCGGTCCAAGTTAAATTTGATTACCAAACTTCTACTCATGACCTAAAAATAATTCTCATGTCGATAGTTTATAACTTGATTTGCATATAAAGAAGAGAAAAACACATAATAGTGCAACATTTACAAATTTTTTACAAAGTCTTAGAAGAAGTCACTGATTAACATTTTTGGCAATGAAATATTAATATATCATAAAAGATTCTAATAGAACAAAGCAATTCGGCCTAAAACCATGTGAGTATAATCGCAAATTATTCACTTTCTATATTTTCGTTCTAAGCTATTAACCTCTGTAACTGAAGTAAAAATGCTCTCAAGTCCTATTCATTATATTCAACATATTCCTTGTATTTTACAATTAGAACACACACACAAAAAAGGTATTACCGCTGCTTGTTCAAAAAAATGGTATATTAATATTTTATGTATATTCATGTATGTCATTTGGAGATGGTAGTTGGTATAATAATTGTATTCAGATGCTTCAGATATTTTTTTTATATGTAAGTTATTTGCAGGTATTATATATGGTATAATTCTAGTATCCTTGTAGTATTTGATGATTCATGGAATGATTTAAGTACGATACATGGAATAATACTCTAAAACACTAGAAATTTTTTAGACGTACTTTAAATATTAGCGCATGTGTTCATACCCGACCCTTGGATTGGTATGATTAAATAATAAAAGGATCGTGTGCTCATTCCGCATCTCGATGCCATTAGATTTAAAATAATTATGTTATAGCCATGTGTATATTCCGTACCTTGGTTTAACATTTAATTTCAAAGAAGTACCTTGTGTGTGTTTCGCATCTTGGTAAACACAATTAATAAAATATAATAATTAATTAAGCGGTAATAAATAAGCCATGATAAAAAAAGACAAGAATAGCTAAAAATTGATTTGAGCCTTACATGAGTCAATAAAAGCGACCGTGCTATAACCACGGGACTCGAGGGGTACCTTACACCTTCCCCTCGGTCAACAGAATTCTTTACTCACTTTTCTGTTTTCGTAGACCATAAATTAAGAGTCAAACTTTCCTTTTGAAAAGGGAATCAAATAAAAGGTGACTTGGAACACCAAAACTCAATTGCAAGTGGCGACTCCAAATAATAATTAATCCCTTTTCAAAACGTCACTTTAATTGGAAAAATTCTTCTAACTCAACCACGCAATAGGGTTGCGGAAGAAAAAAAGGAGGCGTGACAGGGAGTGACTGGGTTGGTGAACATCTGACGCACTGCCTCGAGTTAGCAGCAAGGTCTGGCTCCTCAGACTGGCTAGTTGGTGCTGAAGGAGCTGCAGGATTTGGGCCTGGATAGTGTGGGTCAATCAGCATGTCAAAGGGAATGTCTCCGGCTGTTGCAAGCTTGGTAACCTGTTTCCGGAGCTTGTCCATTGACTTCTTGGAGTTGGAACTTTCTCATTTTTTTCACTTCCTTACCCAGCTGGCCAGCTCTTCTATCACTGACCAATGTTGCACCAATATAGCCATAATCGTGTTCTAGTTCTCCAGGAGCTTCTTCAATGTTTCTTCCATTGTTGGAGGCATCTAAGGTGCCGGAATGGAGGAATGTGCTGCAACAGTACTGGATATGTCAGACAGCTCTGCAGTAGCAGTCTGCATCCAGTTGTTGAGGCTCGTCAATGTCTAGGAGACTCGCTGCGTAGAGAGTGGAGTAGCAGGCATCGACACCGGCTTCAAAGCCGAGGTGGAAACTGTAATAGGGGTTGCTGAAGGCACTGCAGGTGGAGGCATAGATGCGACACTAGCTGAAGGCTCGGCTGAAGTGGATGGAATGTCAATTTGCTCTGCAGCTACCACCGATGGCTCATCAGACTGGCCTCTGGTGGTAGACGGCCGACTCTTTCTCTTAGGGTTGTGTGCATCCATCAACGAGTACCATGAGAAGGGATTATTTGCCCGCACCTTCGTATCAAAATATTTTGGCTCCACCCTCGCATCCATAAGATACTCTATAATGGTGTTAGGATACATATAGGATGTGTCAGCTTTCCTGGTGACCACAGAGATGTTGGGCGACATCACGACACCCACAATGATCGGGTACTCGGCCATGATGGAGGCAACTAGAACTGTCCGCGGGATCGGAAGATATGTCCCATTTTGACTCGGGTCTAGTCGGTTGAATACAAAGGTCTGCCACCCCTCTGCCACAAAACTCAAAGTGTTTCTGTGAATAGTCACCCCTGCTGTGATCCATGGTGGTGGTGGCCCAGGAGATGCTAGAATCTCAGCTAGTCACGGGCAAGCTGCATCCCCAAGTTCAAACTTCTCTAAATACTCTGTGGGATCGACATCATCAAACCCCAAGTAGGTGTTCAGTGTGTGCTGGTCAAAACGCACCTTGAGTTTCCTCACTTTAGTTACCTTTTTCCTTTCCTTGATATGCGCCACATTGGCGTAGAACTACCGGACAAGGTATTCCGTTGCATCCACCACACTTTGGGTGAACCACTTCCACCCCTTACGCTCTTGAAACTGCCTCAAATTTGCAAGGTTGTACTTTTCTAGGTCTCTCAACTAGAACTGTAGCTCAAAAGTGAGCGAACTTACTGGCCACCACGCATAGAAGCTAGAAAAGGCAGCCAAATTGACGAACCGGTCCTCCCACACCTCTTTTTTCTTCAACCGCTCAAGGCCAACAACTGTAGAATCTCCCCCTCGGCCATCCTCTGGGATGTCCTAAATTGATGTCTTCGGTGCCTAGGGGACATGTGTCATAGAAGGCTCAGAAGACTGACTAGAACTCTCTGAATCCTCGGAGGTGCTATGTGATAAAGACGGCTCATCCTTGAACTGATATCTCCCTGGTGGCCTTGATTGCACGGCCGACTGCTCATGAACTGAGGCTGAGTTTCCCTCAGAGACGTCCCTATATGCGACATAAGAACTGGTCTCCGAGAGGTCTGCACCTCTCCCTCTGCCGGCTACTAACTTCTTTCTGCTTTCAGTCTGTTAGGCACTGGGTAAGGGTCGCTTCTCTCGTCCCCGAGAAGGGTCACCCCTTCCTTTTGAGTGTCGCCTCTTCCTCTAGATCGAACCATGTTCTGTACCAAGAAAAGGCGATTGTTAGTTGCAATTCAAGTTTCAGATATAGAATGAATTCAAGGACACACCATAGATTATAGTGAAAAACACAGTAGAAACATGCTTGCAGGGTAGGGAATTGCGGTACACAGAATTGTCATTGCGGCCGCAAAATGGGCATTGCGGGCCACACAATTTTCCTTTGTGGTTGCAAAAATGGATTCTGGTCTGCATATTTCTCATTGCGACCGTAATTCAGACATAGCCACTATGCCAACTCTCTAATGACAGAGAGTTGGCTGTTTTACGACAACAACCACTTTTTTGCAGTCCGCACAAATAGTCTTGCGGCCGCACTTGAGAGTCACCAAAATGACAACTTTCTGATCACAGAGATTAGGTTGTTATGCGGCCACAATGGGATTTATGCGGTCCGCACATTTTTCATTGCGGCCACAGAACCATGCCTTTCTATAGTGCCCCCGACCTTTAACTTCTGCGGACCGCACAATTTCTTGTATGGCCGCAGATTCCAGCAATTATGAACATATGGTCATTTTTCACCTAGGGCTTGAAACTTTTGCAAAATTTTGACATGAAAAAAACATCTAAGCATGAAAATCAATTTACACATTCCCCTTAGAGTAGTTAATATTTACCCCACATGGTTGTTCAAATAGATTCCACAGACAAATGGTCAAAATTTTCACTAAAAATCTTAAAATTAAAAGAAATTAATCAAGATGATGAAGCATACCAGATATTAATGAGTGAAAGAGATGAGTGATCAACAATTGTTAGGCTTGTGAGCATTTAATTTAGCAAGAGATTTCAATTTGGTGCACTTTATAAGCTCAGATAGGCAAAAAGGGAACAATTCCCTAGCCTCTGCTATTTATAGTGCACGGTGTCTGGCAAGTGCAGGGGAGGTGAGTGCGGCCGCAAAATTCCAATTGTGATCCGCACTCTGTTACCTGAGGGCCCAGTTTCCCTGGCATTTTTGTGGTCCGCATAATTTGTTGTGCGACTGCAGATTCTGTTGCGGTCCACAGAAATTGTGTTGAGACCACATATTGGCCATTTCTCTGACGGATCAACTTCAGAGAGTTGACATTTTCCACCTTCAACTTTTGCGGTCCGCAATGCAGTTGTGTGGTCGCAGAAACCAAAATTGTGCAGTCCGCACATTACAATTGCGGTCCGCACTTCGTTCCACACCTAACTCGATTTATGGGCACTCTTCCTGTAAAACACACCCTTTGTTCCAAATGTATTTGTCATGAAGGTACTTCATCTTCTCTTTGTACAAGGACGAACTTGCATAGGCATGGTGCCGGAACTCATCCAATTCATTCAAATGTGCAACCCTCAAGTTAGTGGTTGCATCCCAATCTAGATTCAATTTCTTTAAAGCCCACATGGCTTTGTGCTCAAGTTCCACCGAAAGATGACAAGCTTTTCCGAACACCAGATGGGGATATTCCGATAGGTGTCTTAAAAGTAGTCCGATAAGCCCATAATGCATCATCAAGCTTCTTTGTCAATCTGTCCGGTTAGCATTCATTATTTTGGACAAGATACTCTTTATCTCCAGGTTGGAGACTTCCACTTGACCGCTAGCTTGTGGATGATAGGGAGTAGTAACTTTATGAGTGACCCCATACTTGCTAAGAAAAGTATCAAAATCCTTGTTGCAAAAATGCGATCCTCCATCGCTTATGATAGCCCGTGAAGTATCAAACCTTGTGAAAATATTCTTCTTCAAGAACGCCACCACATTTCTCGCTTCATTATTGGGTAGAGCAATGGACTCAACCCATTTAGACACATAATCAACCGCGACCAAGATGTAGGTGTTTCCACAAGAACTCACAAAAGGACCCATGACGTCAATACCCCACACATCAAAGATATCAATCTCCAAAATGCTATTGAGAGGCATTTCATTTTTCTTAGAGATTCCACCGGCCCGTTGACATTCATCACATATTTTCACCATATAACTTGCATCTTTGTAAATAGTGGGCCAATAGAAACCGCAACTTAGCACTTTGGTCGACGTTCTTGCTCTGCCATGACGACCACCATAAAGCGAAAATGGCAAGCCCCAAGAATATCACATTGCTCTTCTTCTGGTACACATATACCCCATCCATACAAATTCGAAAAAGGTATGACTCATCCCAATAATAATCATGACAATCCCGTTTGAGCTTCTTCCTTTGATTTGAAGAGAACTCATTCGGGATGACTCTACACACAAGGAAGTTCGCTAGATCCACGAATCGTGGCACCTCCTTTGTTGATATAGCCAAGAGTTGCTCATCAGGGAAAGAGTCATTGATTTCAAGGCCATCATGCAGACTCCCCTCCTCCTCCAAATAATATAAGTGGTCCACTTGATTTTCACTCCCTTTTTTATATTGATGTCAATATCAAACTTTTGCAACAATAGCACCCATCTCATCAACTGAGATTTTGAGTCTTTCTTGCTCAAAAGATAGTGAAGTGTTGCATGATCCGTATTAGCAATAACATTTACACCCATCAAGTACGGGAAGAACTTCTTAATTGCAAATACAATGGCGAGGAGCTCTTTCTCTGTAACGGTTTAGTTGACTTAGACACCATTCATGGTCTTACTAGCATAGTAGACCGGATGAAAAATCTTGTTGATGTGTTGCCCCAAAATAGCCCCAACCGCTACATCACGAGCATCGCATATGAGCTCAAAAGGGATACTCTAATTAGGAGCGGTGATAATGGGAGTGGTTGTCAACTTGAAGTTTAGCAATTCAAAAGCTCTCATACAATCATCATTGAAGTGAAACTTGACATCTTTCTCTAAGAGCTTGCACAACGGGCTCACCACTTTAGAGAAATCTTTTATGAAGCCCGATAAAATCCCCTCGTGACATAAAAAACTCCGCACGCCTTTCACCGAAGTCGGAGGTGGAAGTTTAGAAATCACCTCAATCTTTGCCTTGTCGACTTCTATGCCATTCTTTGAAATCTTGTGGCCAAGGACAATGCCTTACTCGACCATGAAATGGCACTTCTCCCAATTTAGCACCAAGTTCGTTTCTTCACATATTGTCAATACTTTATCCAAATTTTCCAAACAATAATCAAAGGAATCCCCGACCACCGAGAATTCATCCATGAAAACTTCAAGGTATTCTTCTACCATGTCCATGAAGATCGCCATCATACACCTTTGAAAAGTCTCTGGTGCATTACATAGACCAAATGGCATCCGCTTGAAAGAGAAAGTACTATAAGGACATGTAAAAGTTATTTTCTCTTGATCCTCCGGAGCAATAAGGATTTGGTTGTAGCCCGAATATCCATCTAGAGAGAAATAGAAAGAACGACCATCCAACCTATCAAGCATTTGGTTGAGGAAGAGAAATGGAAAATGATCCTTCCTTCTGACTTTGTTTAGCTTGCAATCTCTCCACCCGGTCAACGTTCTTGTGTGAATCGACTCATTCTTTGTCATTGGTGAACTCCATCATGCCCCCCTTCTTTGGGACACATTGCACCGAAGAAGTCCACAAACTATCGGAAATGGGGTAAACGACCCCGACATCCAACCCCTTGATAATCTCCTTTTTGAACACGTCTCGCATAGCCTCATTGAGTCATATTTGATGTTCAATAGATGGTTTGTCATCTTCTTCCAATTTAATCTTGTGCATGCAAAATACGGGGCTTATTCCCCGAATATCCGCCAAAGTCCACCCAATAGCCTTTTTCCTCTTGTGGAGCACTGCCAATGTAGAGTCAACCTGCACGTTAGTCAAACAAGAGGAAAGAATAACCGGTAAAGCAGAACAAGGGCCAAGAAATTCATACCGAAGATGTGGAGGCAATGGCTTCAACTCCAAGGTAGGAGGCTCTTCAATTGAAGGCTTTGTAGGAGGAGTTTTCCTATTTTCAAGATCCAAGGAAAGTTTCCAGGGTGCATAGTTGTACGACCCCATCCCTTGCAAAACTTTCACACATTTCATGAAGCCATCCATCTCGTCTTCATCAAAGTTGAGCAAGACGGCCTCAAACATATCACCCACATTAATCGTGGCACTTGTGTCATCAACAATCACATCGGTCACCAAATCCACGAAAGAACACACTTCATTTCTATTTGGTTGCCGCATAGATTTGCACATGTGGAATACCACCTTTTCATCACCCATCCGGAAAGTGAGTTCTCTGTCTTCCACATCAAAAAGGTCCTTCCCCATATCAAGGAAAGGTCTTCCAAGAATAATCGGCACCTCATAGTCCACTTCACAATCAAGAATGACAAAATCCGCCAGAAGAATAAATTTATCAACACGAAGAAATGCATCTTCAATCACTCCCAATGGTCTCTTCATGGTGAGATAAACCATTTGTAATCTCATAGATGTGGGTCTTGGTTGCCCTATTCCCAAAGTCTTGAAAACCGAATACGGCATCAAATTGATACTTTCCCCAAGATCACAAAGAGCTTTAGCAAACTCGGCACTTCTAATGGTACAAGGGATTGTGAAAGAACTTGGATCTTCCAATTTAGGAGTCATTGAATGCACAATTGCACTCACTTGATGAGTGACTTTGATATTTTCAAAATCCATCGACCGCTTCTTTGTCACGAAATCCTTCATAAACTTTGCATAACCGTGCATTTGTTCCAAGTCTTCAACTAATGGCACATTTACTGGGAGACTTTTCATCATGTTAATGAACTTTTTGAATTGATTCTCTACATTTTTCTTTGAAATCCTTTGAGGATACGGAGGAGGAGGCTTAGGCAACGGTTCCTTACCTTTTTGCACTACCGATTCCGGCATGTCAATAATATGATCCCTAGACGGGTTCACTTCCTCTTGAGTCTCTTTCACATTGACATCAATATCAATCCACACTTCATAATTCTCTTGCACTACATTGTTCGGGATCTCTTCTTCTTGTACCACTTGCTCATCATCCACAAGTTGCCTTTGAGTTGAGGTGGGTGCATTACCACCTTTTTCATTTCTTGTAGTAACGACCATTTCATGCCCCGTGTTGTTCCCACCCTTTGGGTTCACCACCGTGTCACTTGGTAGTGCCTTCTTAGGACGAGAATTTAGAGCTTGAGAGATTTTCCCCATTTGCACTTCTAAGTTGCAGATCGATGTGTTGTGTGAGGCAAGTTGGGAATCGGAATCAGCATTCTTCTCCATCATTTGCTTGAACATGTTCTCAATACGTCCCATTTCATCGTTGGAAGAACTAGGACCGTGGGAAGGTTAAGGAGGAGGGTTGTTTGGTTGTTGATACATCGGGGGCCTTTGAGAACCCGACCCCCGATTTCCTTGATTGTTACTCCAACCGCCTTGATTGTTGCCTCCCTAATTGCCTTGGTTATTGTTGTTATGACAATTTCCTTGATTATTTCCACCACTCCAATTTACTTGATTGTTGTTGTTATTCAAATTGCTTTGATTGTTTCCACCACTCCAATTACCTTGGTTGTGAGAATTCTAATTTCCTTGATTGTTTTGAGGTCTCCCTTGTTGTTGGCTTGGGCCTTCGAAGTTGTTTCTTTACCCTTGAAAGTTGTTCACATATTGGACCTCTTCTTCTTGGTCATTATAAGAGTCATCTTGATCAAACCCACTATCTTCTTGCACAAAATTCTCCACTCTTTGTTGCACTTGTGAACCCTTTATTCTCTGTTTGTTCACCATCGTGTTTACTCCCTCCATTGCATTGACTTGCCTCGAGTTTGGCACTTGTTGAAGTTGAGCCTTTTCCAGTTGGTTCATCGTGTTGGCCAATTCAATTATGGCTTGCCCACGGTCATGCAACTCTTTGTGAGGGTGAATTACATTGGGATTACCTTGTGGAACATTAGCTCGGGATTGCCACAACAATGAAGTATCCGCCATTTCATCCAAAATATCACACGCCTCCGCATAAGGCATAGTCATGAAGTTCCCACCAACAAGTTGATTCACTACACATTAATTGGTTGTGTTGATCCTTTCGCGCCCCCCTTTTTCTCGCGAAATCGGATTTTGACATTTCTGGGACAACTCCTTCTTTTTGGGGATTTGGTAAGGGATTGGAAGAGTCTCCACCTAACGGATTAAGGTGTGTTAGGGCACCTAGAGCAATTAACTCATAAACCAGTTTGCATCACCAGAGATTTGGTAAGGGCTCAAATTACCTCTAGGGGAAGGTGTTAGGAACCCCTCAAGGTCCACAACGGTGGGTCCTGGTCGAACTTAAATTAAGCGAATTAGTCTAAAAGGGGAGAAAAATAATTTGGACAATACAAGTTACTTTAAACAGGGTTAAAGGGGGTCCTAGGATTTTTAGCCTATAGGATCATTCCATGCAATACTTTGTAACTTCCCCAAGTTGGGGTGTTACTCATAGCATTAGCGCACAGGCTATCATCTCCTTACTACCCAATTACTATCTTTCAGTTATTACCTAAGCGTTCTAATAACTTCTAGCTCGTTCCTTATGCGTGCACTACCCGTCCCTTACCTATGGCCCTGGAGGTGTTAGAAACTCTATTTAGGATGGTTCTAGACCAATCTATGTTACATAAAAATGAGAAATATAGGCGAAAAACAAAAGACAAATAGGACTTTCAAATAAACAAATAAGGGCTCACATTGACCTCCACGGGTAAACAACAAAAGCACGCAATTGAATCAGCAAACTTCATTAATTTTAGGATCCTATAGGCAGGATATCTATATGAGCAGAAACAGAATATAAAGACAGATTTATTAAGGCGAGCACTGTGACCTATTTGTTTGCCTACTGATTTTATTCAGCGCGAATCTGGGCATTCCAAGCAGGTAATATGTCACAATTTTAAGCCCAAAACCATTAATGAGTCCTACAGATTGCCTAGGTGATGGCCAGAATTGGTTGCATCAGAATTTATTAACAGAATCCTATAGGCATGATTTCTACAAGTTTACAAATTAAAGACCTATAAACATGGTTTCTAAGTGTAATACTGATTTTAATTCATAAGACAGGTTTTTATTCCTTTTAAATCCTATAGGCATGCTTTCTAATTGCTGAACTGATTTAAACCCCTATAAGCATGATTTCTAATTGTTGACTCGATTTAAACCCCTGTAGGCATGATATCTATTAGTTTAAAAACTGATTTTCCCCTACAGGCATGATATCTATCAGTTTAAATCCTATAGGCATGATTTCTAGGTTTGAAACTGATTTTTTATTCATATAGGCATGGTATCTATTAACCGTATGTGCGCAGAAATTAAGAAGATTTCCAGGAAAAGATTATTATTTCAAACAGAATCCTATAGACATGGTCACTAATGCATGTTTTGTTGAAAATATGTGTGGATCCTATGAACATGATGTCTAATGCAGAATTAAACGAAAAGTCCAATAAACAGGATCTCTAGTATGCAAATGTGAAAACACATAATCAAAATAAATCAGGAAAATCCTATAGACAGGATCTCTAAACACAATCTAGTACTCTCGTAATTCAATCAGCACAATTAAANTTTACAAATTAACCCCAAATCTATTATTACAGAGATTATTACAGCCTAGAGTATTGAATGAATTATATAATAGTAACAATTATACTATAGGGAGCCTTCATAGGCCCAATCTAAACCTGGAAACCAGGCCTGCAAACATAACAACTTGGGAGCATAGTAGTGATCTATCCATGGAACATTAAAATCAGGCTTCCAGTGTGGCAAAGTTCCCAAGGGCCTCAGGGACCCCAGGCAATGCTCACACCAGAACCACATTCAGAAAGATAACTCATAAAAGGTTGGAAGACCAACCCTAGTGTGTTAGAGTTCAAAGGAGTCTCAAGGACCCTAGGTAGTGCTCACACTCGGGGTGGTGAGAACCTAAAGGACTAAGAGTAGGAGTTTGAAAACCAGTGCATAAAGGGTAAGGGGGCAGGTTTTAAAATAGTTCAACTTTCAGAAGAAGGAAAGTTCAGAACATAGAGTTGCAGGCAAAAACTACATCAAGAAAATAAACAGAATTGATGCTTAGCACATAGTTCAAACAGATTAAAATCTGATCAAGCTAAGTAATTATACCGGACTTATGACAATCATTGTTTAATCACAGAAACCATTAGGCAGTACAACTAAGTTAGACAGATAGAGCAGATGAGTTAGGCAACAAACATATTGATTACATGCTTATAGTACCTTATAAAGTTCAGAACAGGTTAATGAAACAAATTAAACCTTACATTAACTTATGAGAGTATTCATGCTATTTGAAATAACTTAGTCTTAAGTTAACAGTATTACCAAATGAAATCATATAGTCATATAAAGGATAGAATCATGCTAGGAATTGAAACATGCTAGTCAAACAAAGCATAGAGAATGAAATTGCAAAGGTTAGGGCATACCAGTTGAGAAGAGAGCAAGTAAATATGCAATAACAGTTAAGTTCCAGAGTAATTTAGCCTTGGCTTTCAGCCGGCCAAACAGTGACCACTTAGGGTAAGTAAAATTAGTCAGCAATTAACGGCCATGGTTAAAGACAGATAGGAAGAAACATTAAAAGGAAAATAATCAAATAGTTGAAAACACTAGAAATTAGGCAAAAATACAAAGACATATAGACGAAAATAATTAAGGTTTGAACCTAAATTTTAGGGTAAGTGAAATCAGTCAGAAGTAATAAAGGAAATACACAGAGATTGAAACATTAAAGGTTGAAACAAGTTTGGCAAAGAATCTGTTAAAATCAAAAACTCTTATTTTTAGGGTAATTAAAATTAGTCAAGAATATCAGAAGAAAAACTATAATAAAGATGTATAGAGACGGATAAACAGCAGCATTAAAGATTGAACCAGATTTTGTTCGGTTTTTTAAGAATCAAAATCCTAATTTTTAGGGTAAAAAATTAGTCAGAAAAATCATAATAGAGATGCACGGAAACATTAAAGGAAAATTTTTAACAAAAAATAGAAAACTATAATAGATCTGAAAAGATCTGAACCCTAGCTTTAGGGTAAGTGAAGAATCGAACAAAAATCTCAAAGATTCGTACCATAAAGGGACGATAATGAACATAGACAGAACGAAGTGAAGGTTCGAACCAGATTTGATTCAAAGCAAGAGAGATCTGTTTGCCATGTTAGGCAAGTGATAATGTAATACCATAATCGGTTAACCAGTAATATGAGAGGGCTAAAAGGTAAGGGAATCGTTAATGGATTCCATCTCTGAGTTGGAATCGAAGGGGAAATGGGGGTTACGGCACTAGGGTTTCAGAAGGTAAGAGGTGAGTTGAGAGGAGATGATAGGAGGGGGTTTAGTGACGACGGGTAGACGGGAAAATGAATTAGGGTTAGGGAGTGTAAGTATAATTAAAAGGGTTAGGGGTATTGGGAGCCGTTGATCTCGAGAGATCAACGGATGGGATTATATCTTAGGCCGGGCGAGTTAATTTGGACGGGTATGGTTCTGGGTTGGACGGGTATGGGTATTTGGGTACTAGACTGGTGTATTGGGCTTTGGTTAGGTCCGAAATTGAAAAAGAAAAGAGGCTAGGTTTTAAATATCCAATTAAATTAGTAAAATATTTTATTAATAAATGATTAAAATTCTATGTATATGAAAAATGATTTAAAATAATTACTTAATATTATAAAAATATAAAAAATTATTTTTCGTGTAAATAAAGTAATTATGCATGCATGGGCTATTATTGCAAAGTTATTGCAATTATAATCTAAAGATGTAACTATAATTATGCATAAAATGATTAAAGACTAATATAAATATAAATGATAAAAATTATGTAATAGAATTATTTGTGACGCAATTAGTAGTTATTTAGATAATAAATTAAAAAACCTTTAAAATTACAGAAAATTATGGAAAAATACTAGTTGATGCTCATGCACTATTTTGAAAGTATATATGTATTTTTAAAATATATATGGAAAAAATTGGGTATCAAAAACTTTCCCTCTTTACTCGGGAAGGATGAAAGAGTTGTCAGGTAAAGATATGATGACCAATTTTGACCGCATAGAGTGATTTGATAGATATAGGCCGCACTCTGGTCTCCGAGCTGCCTACATATCCCTGGTTTTACATGAATCAGGCTGTGTGTAGTTCTGGATCCATCGGTGGTATGAACTGATGAAGTTGTCACAAGGATGGACACAAGGTTTCGAATAGGTGAAACGGCCATAGTGAGCGGCCAGGTTTGAAATAATTTGAAAGAACTAAAGCGGGATTGCTCCTGTTGGGATAACAGTTACTCACTGGGTCACCTGCAAATCAAAAGATGTACTGCAAGCATATACGTATAAATTTTCGTAAATTTAGACATGATGCAAATTCCCTTCAGACCATGAAAACTGTCTTTGGACGGTTGAGGATGACGTCCTTAGACCATGACGTCCCGGGCCATGAATTATGCGGTAAGGAATTCGCAGGCGATGAAATGATGTTCTCAGGCCATGACAATGGTGCCTCCGAACCATGACACCTTTGAATAATGATGTGCAAGTTTGAGAGATCCTCGGGCCATGGCATGATGTCTTCCGGCTATGAAGATGATGCCTTCAGGCTATGACGCCTTCGAATAATTTGGCTATATTTCAACCCATGAGGTGCAGAGGCATGATGCTAGAGAAAACAAGACAGGCTCAGTCTTGTGTGAAATTGAGGGCAGAGCTTAGCCCAAGAAAACAGAACAATGCACAAGAGACAGTTCTTAGTCTCGTGCGAGATTCGGGACCGCGCTTAGTCCCATGAAAAGGGAAGGCAGGGCTTGGCCTTATGCAAGTGGGGAGGCAGAGCTTAGCCTCATACAAGGTTCGGGATAATGCTTAGTCCCATGCAAAGAGAAGGCAGATCTTAGCCTCATGCAGGTGATTTGAGACAGAGCTTAGCCTCATGAAAGATTCGGGACAATGCTTAGTCCCATGCAGAGAGAAGTTAGTGCTTAGCCTTATGCAAATAGGGAGGCAGGGCTTAGCCTCATGCAAGGATTGAGATAGAGCTTAGTCTCATGCGGAGAGAAGGCAGTGCTTAGTCTTATTCAAATAGGGAGGCATGCTTAGCCTTATGCAAGTGATTTGAGATAGAGCTTAGCCTCATGCAAGATTCGGGACAGTGCTTAGTCCCATGCAGAGAGAAGGCAGTGCTTAGACTTATGCAAATAGGGAGGCATGGCTTAGCCTCATGCAAGGATTGAGACAGAGCTTAGTCTCATGCGGAGGGAAGGCAATGCTTAGCCTTATGCAAATAGGGAGGCATGGCTTAGCCTCATGCAAGGATTGAGACAGAGCTTAGTCTCATGCGGAGGGAAGGCAATGCTTAGCCTTATGCAAATAGGGAGGCAGGTCTTAGCCTCATGCAAGGATTGATACAGAGCTTAGTCTCATATAAAGAGAGGAGTAAGGGTGAAGTATTCTTAGCTGACAATGTGTTTCATTTCATAGAGATTGTGTCGTTGCGATGGTGTTTATCATGATGATATAGTCCTGCATCCAAAGAAAATTTGTGAGTTTTTGCGGGGGAGGTTGGTTCGTGCCTTTGCTTGCTTGATCTTCTCCGTTCTGTTCGAGGATCCTGCTCAAGTTTCTAGGGGTAGCATTTGGCTAAATGTAAAGTTTATTTTCAAAAGAATGTGTGTATAGTTTTCAAAGACATAGTAATATGTAGTTTAGAAATTAGTTAGATGAACCGGTAACTGTGACATTATTAGAGACATTGCGACTTCCTCTGCTGTATAATTTTAAGGGTGAGGGTCCTCCTCAAAATTATTCCCCAGTTAACTGGATGACCTTTTTGATTGTTTCGTCTGCTGCGGTTAGCTGAACTTGCTTCGGAATTTTGAGGGTCCTTCTCAAAATTCTGCCCTAGTTTCTGATTGTGGTGAAAATGGAAATTTTATTGAATTGTGACCGAACCCACAGGGCTGCCTACGTATCCCCTCTTAAACGGTAATCTGGTCGAGCGTAGTTCAATTTCAACACAGACTCTAAACTTCCCATATTTCTTCGAAACCGGTACAATGTTGGCCAGCCAAGTTGGGTACTCAACTACTCTGAGGACCTTGACTTTGATTTGCTTAGTGACTTCCTCCTTGATTTTCAGGCTCATGTCTGGCTTGAATTTCCTGAGTGTTTTCTTCACTAGCGGACACATTAGATTTGTAGGTAACTTGTGAGCCACTATGGATGTGCTCAACCCTATCATATTGTCGTATGCATATGAAAACATATCCTTATATTCTTTGAGGAATCGAGTGTATTATTCTTTCCTTGACGGTGACAAACGGATGCTTATGCGGGTTTCCTTGACGGTTTCGGAATCTCCCAAGTTGACTATCTCGTTCTCGTCTATGTTGGACTTGGGCTTGTTCTCAAAGTTCTCCACTTCTATGAAAATTTCCTCAGGTATTACGTCCTCATCTTTTATTTCTTTTGAGTCATTGTCTTTCTGTTGCATTGTCTCATTACATGTCACAGTCGTTGGTTCATCAAGGTAAGAAATAATAATGCTATAGGGATAAAGATATGAAAGAAAAAATAGTAATAATAAAACATCAAGGCATTTAAAATGTTAAACAAAATGATTTCAAATAATGTTTTTCGAAACGGAATGCTGAAAAATATTATTTAAAATAAAATGCCAAAAAGGAAATCATTTTCAAAAGTAAACAATGCTATCAGCCTTGCTACCCCCAGACTCGTCGGGCCCTTGATGGTTTCGCGGTCCCATTCTTGAGAGATGCTCCCTTCTCCACTGTTTGGATAGTGAGGCCTTCTTCCTCCTCCTCCTAAACTATTACACAACAATCCATATCATCATCTTCCAAGAACAAATTCCTCAATGCTGCCCAGGCTTCTTCTTCCTCTGATCCCCATATTGTATCGGCCTGCTGGAAGGTCTGATTCTGGCTTCTTCTTCCTCTGATCCCCAATATTCTTGCTAGGTATACTGATATCCGAGCCTGGAGGTTGTGCCATGGTGCTTCAGCTGTACTGGTTTGGAGATACCTTGAAGCTTTTTACCAAGCCCCTTATCCGGTTCATACCCTGCCCATGCCAGTATGCTCTCTATTTTTCTACTCCACCATTTATCCTTCTCAATTGCGTTAACACGCTCGATGCGATGGTATGTTTCTCCACCTTACTTCCTTCTATTTTCTACCACTGGAACAGTCTGACTAGTGTAAATGGGGTTGCTCCCATCTCCATGGATGATCACTTCTTGATGGTTCCATTCAAATTTTACCGCTTGGTGCAAAGTAGATATGACAGATCCAACGACATTTATCCAAGGTCGTCCCAGCAGCAGATTGTAGGAGGTAGATATGTCTAGTACCTGGAATTCAACATCGAACCAGGTAGGACCCATTTGCTAACATAGGTTAATTTCTCCAATCGTGGCTCTTTGCGACCCATCGCATGCTTTCACATTCATAGATCCTGCTCTTATTTCATGTAGGCCCTTGCCCAACCTCTTCAGAGTTGTCAGGGGAGAGGCTGGACACTCCGTCTATCAGAACTCTGGCAATGAACTTATCTTCATATTGCACTGTGATGTGCAATTCCCTGTTTTGGCTTAATCCTTTAGGTGGCAATTCGTCTTCATGGAAGGTGATCTTAGCTTTCCAACACTTGTCCCACCATATTGGCCATTTCTCCGCTAGTAATGTTGTTGGGCACATATGCTTTATTCAGTACCTTCATTAGAGCATTCCTGTGTGCTTTGAAATTTTGCAGCGACGACAAGATGGATATCTGGGCAGGAGTCTTATTCAGCTGATCAACAAAAGAATACTCCCTTGCTTGTACCTCCTCCAAAGGTCGTCCGAACCAGTTTCAACGACGGGTTGTTTGTTAGAAGCTTGCTTATTGGTCTCTCCCAAATGCTCAAATGTGTAAATTCTTCTTGTTCTGGTCATTCCTTGTGCAGCACCCGGACTCTTCCGTATTTGCTTTCCCTTTCTCCTAGCTTCGACAACATAATCCCAACGTACAACATTGGAACTGAAAGGTGGTGTGGATGTCACCGTAACAGTGAAAGGTATGGATACTTCTACCTCAAATGGAGCAGGTGTAGCTACAGTTGGTGTCACTTCTACTTCAAAGGGAGCCGGTGCGGCTACCTTAACTTTGACTGGTGGATGTACCTGTACCACAATGGGATTGAGCATGACTGTCGGCTTCTTACGATCATCACCTTCCCGAATAATTCCGATTGATCCCTCGGGATCCCATTCTTCATCAATTTCTATTACATTGACTCCTTCACCCCTATGATCTAGGAGGGGGTTGTTGCGGACATTGGGTGTGGTTTCTTTCGCATGTATGACCTTGGTATCAATCAGTGTTTGATATTATCTTTCAGGGTGTGGCATTCATCAATAGTATGTCCCTTCATACCAGAATGGTACGCACACGTCTTGTTTGGGTTGATCCATTGTGACGAGTTTTCCATAGCCACGGCGAGAATAGGGGTGACATATCCAACAACTTTTAATCTTTTATACAATTGGTCGATGGGTTCAGCAATAGGGGTGTATTTTCTGGGTGGTTTGCGATCAAAATTGGGCCTAGGTTTTTGGTAATTTGGACGAGCTAGAGGTGAATGATAATAGGATGGTTGGGTATTATAGGTGTGGTAGGCGGTCGCAGGTTGAGGATATCTGGGAGGTGAAGGTTGGTATGTGGGTGGAGGTGTTTGGTACACAAATAGAGATTTCAGACCTTGGGCAACCATTACTGTTCCCGCTTCTTTCTTCTTTGATATGCCACCTGATTGTAGTGCTTATTCGTGTCCTGCAGTGCCTCAAAATTTGTCACCATTCCACTTTTGATACCTTCCTCGATCCTTTCTCCGAGCTTGATGATATCAGAGAACTTGTGATTCTCTATTACCATTAACTGTTCGTAATATTGTGGATCCGGAGCCCTGACAAAGAACTTGTTCATTTTCTCTTCATCTAATGCTGGCCTGAGCTTCGCTGCTTCTGACCTCCATCGAGTAGCGTACTCGCGGAAAGTCTCGGTGGGCTTCTTCTTGAGATTATGGATATAGAAGACGTCTGGTGCATTTTTCGTGTTGAATCTGAATCTATCCATGAAATCTGATGCCATGCTTACCCAATTAGCCCATTTCTTGGGATTTTGACTTATGTACCAAGATAGGGCGTCTCCAGTGAGGCTTCTCATGAATAGCTCCATGAGAATCTTTTTGTCCTTTCCAACCCCTACGAGCTTGTCACAGTAAGTTCTTAAATGAACCTTTGGGTCACCCGTTCCATCAAACATTTCGAACTTGGGAGGTTTGTAACCCTCCGACAGTTCCACATCTGGTTGAATGCAAAAATCCTTGTAATTCAGACCTTCGATTCCTTTGCCTCCTTCAACACCCTGAACTCCGCTTGTGAGTTTCTTGATCTCCTCTGCCATGTTATTAATGAGCAGGTCCTTCTCGGTGGATTATGGTGTATATGATATTAGTTGAGTAGAGCGGGGTAAGGTTTCCACGTATATGGGGTTGTTTTGGTAAAGACCAGGAGTTTGGGCATATAGGTGATCACTGGTTGAATTTTGGTGATTGGGGATAGGCTGTGGGGTATTCTAAGGAGTGTGGTAAGTGGTTTGCGGATATTGAGTCAGGAGATGCTGATGTTGAGGCGGTGTAGGTATGGGTAAAACATTTTGAGGAATGGTTGTATATTGCTGGGGTGCGGGAGGATTCTGCGGGCGTTGGTTGGGTGTATTCTGAGGAGGTGCCGGGTTTTGGGTATTTGGATGGTTGATATCTGGGACGTTTAGTGTGAGAGAGAGGTTTGCCAAATTACGGACCTGCTCAAGCTCACCCTGTAGTTCAAGTATTTTCTTTTCAAGACGCAAAACCAAGTCATTTGGTGCCGGAGTACTCCGACCATCAGAAGTTTCCGTATTCTCAACATGTGCGGTGTTGTCGCCACTCATATTATCCATATTAGCTTTCCCTTTTCCTTTTTATGCACTTGGAGGAGGAGGAGGTGGAATCCCTCTGGATCTAGTGTGGTAAGCTGATGATGCCAGTATGCGTGAACCAACCTTAGGGTATGGGAATAATCAAAAAGAAAGAAAAACAAAAGGTAACCAAATTAGTGTGAGTTCTGAAAAATATTTGCAGTATTTAAACACATATTGCAGGAATGTAAATTCGCGTCCTAATTTCGGAGCCTCGTTGTGCCCGAGGTAGGCCTACCGACAAGTAGATTTGGAGAATTTTAATGCCAATAATTGCCTCATTTCATTAATGCAATAAATAAGACGAATCTAAAACGACAATAAGGTAAGTCACTAATAGCATTTGGCCTTATTACATTTGAAAAGAAAAACAAATAAGCCTAATCTACTTGGTCCCAAAAGGACCTTCTCCAGGCCTGGTTCTCTTGGATCCATCGATCAGGTTCCCCAGGTCGCGCATGTCCAACAACAGGTATGCCTTGGCGAGACGTCCTCCTTCGATACTTTCAGCATTCTGGCAGTCTATGACTCTTTTTCTCATCTTCACTTCCAACTCCATCAGACTCTGCTCCAGATATTCTAGCCTTCATTCGATCTGGTAGCCATTTCCCTCCATTCATTGATTAATTCCATATCAGTCTTGTGTTGTTCCAGATGTTCAGCCTCGGACTCGCGAACCCTTTTGCGCAGTCTGTTATACTTCACCCGTGCTTCAGCAGCCTCATCTATGACTCTGTTCCCTCGACCGACCCCTGGCTCGACTATTCCTGCTATGTAGTCCTCCAACCATGATGGGTAAATGTACACATGCCCTGCGTGATTTCGATCCGGCTCAATGGTGTCCCTTTCCACAATTATCTTCAAGTTCCACATATGTTGAGCTTCACATTTATATGGGATGTCATCATCTTGGAAATCTGCCCTATAGTGACTCATTTTGGAGACTCGTAGTATAATCTGTTTTCTACCAGCTTGTCTCATGACCCTGATAGGAACATAGGGGTGTATACCTCTTAACCCGATCAACACCAAGTGTAGAGCATCCCTAGATCGGATGATGAACTCATTGGTGGGAAACCACTCGAATATCCAATGAACCTGGTCCTCAGTCAAGTTGTCAAAAAATTGCACCCATTCTGTAGCATTCTCCGGTTGAGCAAACCTATCTAGGATAAAGGTCATTCTCTTGGGGTGATGAAAGGCTATGTGATCGTTCCACGGCCTTCACGGAAAATCTTGGCAGTATTGACCTCTCTGGAAATGTTCTAGCAACCAAATCTGTAGTAGCAGATTACAACCCTCGAAGTGTTTGAACCCCTTATGGCAGCGATCCGAGGCCCGATATATGTCTGCTATAATCATAGGGACAATAGTATATGTTTGTCCCTCGATTCCCCCCATTAAAGCTTTGGTTACCTTGGCCAGTCTGGTGTGAACTCTGTCCTTTTTTCTTGGAAACACTATCATACCCAAGAAGCAGACGATAAACACGAAAACCCTGCGATGAATCCAACCCAAGGAAGTGATGGAGAACTCATCATGGAAGATACGGTAGGATTTTTTTTGACCGTATCATTCATAAAGGAAGTCAAAGGGTACATAGGACTTCTTTAAACACACCAAGTCATCATTTTTTTTCAAACACATCATTTTCAGAAACCCTCTGGGAGTGTGATTTTCCGGCACCAATAAATCGGGACTGTCCCAAGGTAGTCCAGCGAATCCCCCTATTTCCTCCAAAAGATGGGTCATTTCTATGTTGCCAAAACGGAACACGGCCCTTTCTCCGTCCCAGAACATGGTGGCAGCTTCGATCAACATGTTGTTTGGTTGGATATCTTGTAAGGAAGGTAGGTGTCCAAGGAATCTTTTCACATGGTTTTTATCACTTGACGGAAGGTCTTCCCACCAATCTAGCAACAATGGTGGTATGTCATGGACCATGCCGAACTGGGGACTTCGTGCCTCATTTTCTGCAAAACAAATTGAGTTAGACCCTTTCCCCCTCCAGATTCGATTATTTATACATGAATGATTAGCATATTGGCCCTTATTTCTCCAAATTAATGCATAGATCGTGGTTGTGTCCGTTGGGATTATGGAAACCCCGGTAGACTTTGGACAAGGCTTTTCTTAAAGGGTTATTATGTGGACAACATATTAACCCAACCTAGGTTTGACCATGATGCATGTACAGTTATAATTAGAGTAAGGTTTCTATAGAAGTCTAGATTGGTACCCTCAAGCGGAAGACTTGAATGGGAAAGGCACGTAATCGTCGACTGCACTGCTGATCGACTAGTTTTATCGCAAATTAGCCTTTCCAAATTTAAATAGGGTGATATAAGAAGAGAACAAACACTCATCAAGCATTGCTATGGTATTAATTACGCACGAGTGGAATATGATGTTGAGCATGATTTATGCGACAGAAAATAGCACGCTGTCACGTATTTGCACGATGAAAAAAACAATAAATGAGGTATTTAATAATTATAAAGGCATTTAATAAAGAAAAGAAGGAGACAGGTCAGTTTCCATAGTAAAAAAATAAAACAGGGAAGAGAAATCATAAAGATAGGCAAATAAATTCACATAAAGCGGGAAGGGGAAGGGGTATGCAAGTATTAACGGAATAATAAAGACATGTTCAAAGACTAATTCACAAAATCAGGTTCGTTATGCTAAGAGCCTAGAAATATCCCCAGCAGAGTCGCCATGCTGTCGCGCCCCTCTTTTTCTCGCGAAATCGGGTTTCGAAATTTCTATGACAACTCCTTATTTTTGGGATTGGGTAAGGTATTGGAAGAGTCGCCACCTAACGGATTAAGGTGCGTTAGGGCACCTAGAGCAATTAACTCATAAACCAATTTGCATCACCAGAGATCGGGTAAGTGCTCAAATTACCTCGAGGGGAAGGTGTTAGGCACCCCTCGAGGTCTACAACGGTGGGTCCCAGCCAAACTTAAATTAAGCGAATTAGTCTAAAAGGGGTGGGAAACAATTTGGACAATACAAGTTACTTTAAACAGGATTAAAGGGGGTCCTAGGTTTTTTAGCCTATAGGATCATTCCATGCAATACTTTATAACTTCCCCAAGTTGGGTGTTACTCATAGCTTTAATGCACGGGCTATCATCTCCTTACTACCCAATTACTATCTTTCAGTTGTTACCTAAGCGTTCTAAAAGCTTCTAACTCGTTCCTTATGCGTGCACTACTCGTCCCTTACCTATGGCCCTGGAGGTGTTAGGACCTCTATTTAGGATGGTTTTAGACCAATCTATGTTACATAAAAATGAGAAATCTAGGCGACAAACAAAAGACAAACAAGACTTTCAAATAAACAAATAAGGGCTCACATTGACCTCCACGCGTAAACAACAAAAGCACGCAATTGAATCAGCAAACTTCGTTAATTTTAGGATCCTGTAGGCAGGATATCTATTAGTTTAAATCCTATAGGCATGATTTCTAGGTTTGAAACTGATTTT
This sequence comes from Nicotiana paniculata, assembly GCA_005239505.1. Lineage (NCBI taxonomy): Eukaryota > Viridiplantae > Streptophyta > Magnoliopsida > Solanales > Solanaceae > Nicotiana > Nicotiana paniculata. Next base: position 5,590 of record ML324831.1, on the reverse strand, counting down.
TTATTCCTATAGGCATGGTATCTATTAACTATATGTGGGCAGAAATTAAGCAGATTGCCATGAAAAGATTATTATTTCAAACAGGATCTATGACATGGTCACTAAGGCACGCTTTGTTGAAAATATGTGTGGAACCTATGAACATGATTTCTAATGTAGAATTAAACGAAAAGTCCTATAAGCAGGATCTCTAGTATGCATATGTGAAAACACCGAATCAAAATAAATCAGGAAAATCCTATAGGCAGGATCTCTAAACACAGTCTAGTACTCACGTAATTCAATTAGCACAATTATATCATATAGTCAGGNCCCCCCCCCCCCCAGCTTTTACTAATTAACCCTAAATCTGTTATTACATAGATTATTACAGCCCATAGTATTGAATGAATTACATAATAGTAACAATTATACTATAGGGAGCCTCATAGGCCCAATCTAAACTTGGAAGCGAGGCCTGCAAACATAACAGCTTGGGAGCATAGTAGTGATCCATCCATGGTACATTAAAATCAGGCTTCCAGTGTGTTAAAGCTCCTAAGGGCCTCAGGGACCCCATGCAATGCTCACACCAGAAACACATTCAGAAAGATAACTCATAAATGGTTGTAAGACTAGCCCCAATGTGTCAGAGTTCAAAGGAGTCTCAAGGACCCTAGGCAGTGCTCACACTGGGGATGGTGAGAACCTAAATGACTAAGAGTAGGAGTTTGAAAACCAATGCATATAGGGTAAGGGCGAAAGTTTTAAAATAGTTAAATTTTTAGAAGAAGGAAAGTCCAGAACATAGAGTTGCAGGCAAAAACTACATCAAGAAAAAAAACAGAATTGATGCTTAGCACATAGTTCAAACAGATTGAAATCTGATCAAGATAAGTAATTATACCGGACTTATGACAATCACTGTTTAATCACAGAAACCATTATGCAGAACAACTAAGTTAGACAGACAGAGCAGATGAGTTAGGCAACAAACATATTGATTACATGCTTATAGTACCTTATAAAGTTCAGAACAGGTTAATGAAACAAATTAAACCTTACATTAACTTATGAGAGTATTCATGCTATTTGAAATAACTTAGTCTTAAGTTAACAGTATTACCAAATGAAATCATATAGTCATATAAAGGACAGAATCATGCTAGGAATTGAAACAGGCTAGTCAAACAAAGCATAGAGAATGAAATTGGAAAGGTTAGGGCATACCAGTTGAGAAGAGAGAAAGTAAATATGCAATAGCAGTTAAGTTCCAGAGTAATTTGGCCTTGGCTTTCAGCCGACCAAACAGTAACTACTTAGTATAGAAATCAGAACAAGAGAGAACAAAGAGAGCTTAAGTTTTTAGTGAGTAAAAAAATAAGAGTTCGAGTCTGTCTAAGGGGAGAGGGAGAAGGGGTTTAAATAGTACTCAATGAGGGAGACAAATAAGGTAATAAGCCAATCATAGACCAATAAGGATTGAAATCAATTAACAGAATTAGTTTAAAGTCGGTTTCAATCAATAACATAAAATCAGGCCAGTATTACTTAGTTTAAGGAAAATAGAATAAATTAACAACCAAATGTCGGACCAAATAAGGCAAGAACAGGTAAATCGAACGAAAAATAAGGAAATATCAGTGATATACAAAAAGGAAAGACGATTTCAAAACCCTAATTTTGGGGTAAGTAAAATTAGTCAGCAATTAATGGCCATGGTTAAAGACAGATAGACAGAAACATTAAAAGGAAAATAATCAAATAGTCAAAAACCCTAGAAATTAGGCAAAAATACAAAGAAATATAGATGGAAATAATTAAGGTTTGAACTTAAATTTTAGGGTAAGTAAAATCAATCAGAAGTAATAAAGGAAATACATAGAGATTGAAACATTAAAGGTTAAAACAGGTTTGGCGAAAAATCTGTTAAAATCGAAAACCTTAATTTTTAGGGTAATTAAAATTAGTCAAGAATATCAAAAGAAAAACTATAATGAAGATGCATAGAGACGGATAAACAGCAGCATTAAAGATTAGACCAGATTTGGTTCGATTTTTTAAGTATCAAAACCCTAATTTTTAGGGTAAAAAATTAGTCAGAAAAATCATAATAGAGATGCACAGAAACATTAAAGAAAAATATTTAACAAAAAATAGAAAACTATAACAGATCTGAAAAGATCTGAACCCTAGCTTTAGGGTAAGTGAAGAATCAAACAAAACCCTCAGAGATTCATACCATAAAGGGACGATAATGAACATAGATGGAAAGAAGTGAAGGTTCAAACCAGATTTGGTTAAAAGCAAGAGAGATCTGTTTTCTATATTAGGCAAGTGATTATGTAATACCATAATCGGTTAACCAGTAATAGGAGGGGGATAATAAGGTAAGGGAATCGTTAATGGATTCCATCTTTGAGCTGGAATCGAAGGGGAAATGGGGGTCACGACGCTAGGGTTTCAGAAGGTGAGAGGTGAGTTGAGATGAGGGGGTTTAGTGACTGCGGGTAGATGGGGAAATGAATTAGTGTTGGGGTGTAAGTATAATTAAAAGGGTTAGGGGTATTGGGAGTCGTTGATCTCGAGAGATCAACGGTTGGGATTAGATCTTAGGTCGAGCGGGTTAATTTGGACGGGTATGGGTCTGGGTTGGATGGGTATGGGTATTTGAGTACTGGGCTGGTGTATTGGGCTTAGGTTAGGCCCGAAATTGAAAAAGAAAAAAGGTTAGGATTTAAATACCCAATTAAATCAGTAAAATAATTTCTAAAAATAATTAATAAATGATTAAAATGCTATTTGTATATGAAAAATGATTTAAAATAATTACTTAATATTATAAAAATCTAAAAAACTATTTTTCGTGTAAATAAAGTAATTATACATGCATGGGTTATTATTGCAAAGTTATTGCAATTATAACCTAAAGATGTAAATATAATCGTGCATAAAATAATTAAAGCTTAATATAAATATAAATGATAAAACTTAAGTAATAGAATTATTATAAAATTATTTGTGATGCAATTAGTACTTATTTAGATAATAAAATGCTGGAATAAATTAAAAATCCTTTAAAATTATAGAAAATTATGAAAAAAGTACTAGTTGATGCTCATGCACTATTTTGAAAGTATATATGTATTTTTGAAATATATATGAAAAAAATTGGGTATCAACAGATCCCCAGATAGAAAGTTTGTTAAATCATGTTCTCCTCCATATCGTTGTTGAGACACTCTTTAACCATTGTTCTATATCGTCCCCATATCTCGTGTTGTGGTTTATTTGTTTCTTGCTTGAATGCTAGAATTTCATCCCAAAGTATAGCTATGTTCCCGGGAGAGAAGTACATAGAAATAAATTTCTCCGCCAATTCATCCCAAGTATGTATGGAATTGTTTGGCAAACGTTCCAACCAATCTAAAGCTTTACCCCATAGAGATAAGGGAAAAAGCCTTAGCCTCAAATCATCCTCGGAGACAGTTTTTTGTTTACTCTCCCAACACGTATCCACGAACCCCTTCAAATATTTGTATGCATTTTGACCCGGAGCACCGATGAAGAACCCTCGTTGCTCAAGCAAGGTGAGCATCACGTTGGTGATTTGAAAGTTGACCGCCCTCATACGGGGAGGGACTATTGCACTTGCATATCCTTCATTCGGCAACACCCGGTATGGAGCCGCTCTTGGTGGAGGTGGGGGTGGAGCGGACACATTGCTATGAGGAACTTGGTCTCGTCTATTGGCTTGAGGTTCACGAGGAACCTCATCCATTTGATCATCCTCAACGTCCACATCCACTAAAGCAATGTTCCCGAGCTCATTGTTTTCCATGGTTGCACCTACAATTTCCAAACACGTTAGTAACACGGAAGGAAAAGAAGATATTCCAAAAACACACTCAAATATATAGCTAACACCATTTTTAACTCCACGGAAATGACGCCAAAAATTGACCTATCGCGCACAATGCACACCTCAATACAAGGTATGAATCAGTCGATTGCAATTATAGTAACCCAACGAAGAGTCGGGATCGAATCCACATGGAGCTATATGGGAGTTAGGAGTATATATTCTAATGCGTGAATTTGAACTGTTCTAATTTGCACTTCCACAAATTGGTTTTGTTTCTATTGCTATTTTAAAACAAAGATTGCAAAATTAAGAAATAAGGCTAGGATATTTTGTTGTTGTTGTTTTTCAAGTTTATAAAAAGCCTTGGGTTATGACCATCGCCTAGGTGTTCGCCTAATGGGATATAAACTGTAATTCTTATTTTGTTGATCGGGATGTATTATAGCTATCAACTCTCAATTACCCACTAAGTACCTCTCGGTCAAGGAGTAGTTTTGCCCAATTTGGTTTTCTCAAGTCCAAATGGGTATCACACAATATGTTTGAAGATCAAGTCGGGTTATTACTCTCTCTAGGTTGAACCCCTTAATTAGGTTTTTATCAATCTCTCGATTGACCCAATTTCTTGCTAGACAAATTTTCCTAGACTAAGTCTCTGTTTCTCAAGTAAAGACAAAGTCAATTAGGCGTGAAATAATGTTTGCAACCATTAATTCCACAAATTAAATCATGAACAAGGCTAAATAATAAACACACAATCATAAACAAGCCCTAAATTAGATACCCATAAGGTTTAAACACTAGGGTTGGGTCACAACCCTAGTAAAAATCTAGTTACGCATGCTTGAAATTGAAGAAATAATAATTAAATTCATATTGTAAAGTTAAAATGATAAAATCTATAGTAAAACACTCCAAAATATAGAAAACTTCCAAAAGAGGATAAGGAAAAAGGCTATAGGACTTGCTGATGTCAAAGTTAACCTAATTTTGTGAAACTCGTATATCTATACAAGGCTAGAAATTTCAGACAAAAATGCCCTTCGGGAGGTTCTGCGGCAGCACAATTCCATGTGCGATCCGCAGAATACTTCATCTTCCAGGAGCTGGGAATCTGCGGCTGCACAATTCTCAACTGCGACCGCGAGGCAATGTTTCTGCGGTCCACAGATTTATCACTGCGGCCGCAATTTGGTCTTCTACAGTCCGCATCTTTACTTTTGCCGCCGCAATATGGTCTTCTGCGGTCACAAGGCACTTCTTCTGTGGCCGCACAATTCGTGTGCGATCCGCAATTTTGAGGGACTTAGACTTTGGAAATTTTGCAACCCTCTGAAGTTGATCTCCAACTCGTCATTTGCAGCCAAACAATTCTTGTGCGGTCTGCAGTTTGTTAGAAAGCCTGCTGAGGTTTTCTTTCGGCTGCAGATGGAATTCTGCGGTCCGCACTTTCTGAGATTTTGTGCCTTTTATTGCCTCGGGAGTCCAACTTCCAACATTCCTGCAATATTTCACATTTCATTAGTTTCAGAAACACAATTCAACGCTTTTAAAATAAAACAAAAGCTAAAAAGGTGCTAATAAGTAGTCAAAATCCACATTTATGAGCGCCCGATGGCTGACATGATGCTGGCAGCATCAAATTTGAAGTGATACTCTGATAATCTCGGTGTTCCCTATTCCAGAGTGTTGGTTGATTTCCCAATGCACACGCAAGTGTACGTGGTCGACAAGTAATATAGGATT
>ML324830.1:0-17074 GCA_005239505.1 Nicotiana paniculata | reverse complement strand
ATTTAGCTCGGGGTTTCAAACCCTCAGAACCATGTTTGGAAACGTTACTTACCTCAAAACCGGATATAAACTATTCCACAGTGCCTTTTCCTCTAACTCTGGCCTCTGAGTGCTCCAAATCTACCAAGTTCAGGTTTTTATCACCAAATTAGTCTTAAGGTGTGAATCCTAATCGAAAAATATCAATATAGCTCAAAAACCCCAATTTAGTAAAAACCCGACCCCGGTCCCACGTCCCGAAACTCAGAAATTTTTACAGAAAAGTGTTCTTTATCCTCCCACGATTCCGTACATATAAGGAACACCAAAATCGGAGTTCATTTGACCCCTCAAATCGACCCCTAAAGGACTCTTAATCTCAAGCCCTAAAACCCAATTTTTCTACTGTTTTCCCATGAATTTACACTGGTTTTATGCTCTATAATCACCCATAATCGAGTTTTAATGATTAGAACACTTACCTCTATAAACCACAAGAATTTCCCTCTTAAACATTTCCCCCCAAGAGCTCTTTTCCGTACAAGAATGGTGTAAAATAAGGGTTAAGTCGCGGAAGGGTTTAATTAATTATGCCCAATGATTTCTTCACTACGATCGCGGCAAAAGCCATGTGATCGCGGTTCACAGTAGTTCAACCTAACGTGATCACAACCAAATGGACGTGATCACGAAGACCAATTGACCTCACCCCCCACGTGCCTGGTTAACTCTACATGATCGCGACATGGCTCACGCGATCACACTTCACCTTCTTCCAAACCTACGCGACCGCAGCCCAATTCACGCGATCACGATGTACAAAATTTTCCTGGCTCTCAAAGTGTTCTACGTGATTGCAGCCCTTGCTACACGATCGCGATTCACAGATCCCTGCTGCACAAAAACCAGAAAACCAGCAATTCTCTAAGTCCAGTAATGCCCGTAAACCAACCCAAATCAATCCCGAGCCCCTCGGGACCCCAACCAAAGTTACCAACACATCCCATAACATCATTCAAACTTTGTTGCACTATCAAAACACCAAAACTAACATCAAAACACCAAATTTACATCGGATTCAAGCCTAAGAACTTTGAAATTTCTAAAATCGACCAATGATGCCGAAAGTATCCAAAACAACTCCGATTGACCTGAAATTTTGCAGACACATCCAAAATGGTATTACAAACCTTTTCCAACTTCCGAAATTCCATTTTGACCCTGATAGCCTATTTCCACTGCCGACCGGAAATCACCAAAACTAACTTTCGCCAATTCAAGCCTAATTCTACATCGGACATCACAAAAATATTCGAACACACTACTAAGTCCCAATCACCTAACGAAGCTATCCAATACATAAAATTAGCATTCCGAGGTCGTTTCCTAATAAGTCAACTCTCAATTGACTTTTCCCATTATAAGGCTATTTTAAGGACTAAGTGGCTAAACTCTTACTACAACCATTCTGATTTCAAGCCTACCAACTCTAACACATGAATAACAGTATAACCAACCTATGACAAGTCGAGAATAGTAATTATAAATGCAGGTTTTACGTAACGACAGACCGGGTTGTTACACCCTCTTCTGAAGAAAGTTCAAATGAACAACTGCAAAGGACAAGGAGTATCCAAGAGCTCTATTAGGTCACAGAAGAAGTTACTAATTTTGATTTTTTATGTCTCTTTGCTGAAAGTGAACCAACAGAAGAAGTTACTAATTTTGATTTTTTATGTCTCTTTGCTGGCAGTGAACCAATGAACTTTGATGAAGTTGTTACAGACAAAAGGTGGAGACAAGCCATGAAGGAAGAGATCGATTCAATATAGAAGAACAACACTTGGGAGTGAAATGGGTATACAAGACAAAGAAAAATTTTGATGGAAATGTGGAGAGATATGAGGAACGACTTATGGCTAAAGGCTACAAGCAAAGGCAAGGCATTGACTATGAAGAAGTCTATGCACCTGTTGCCCGTATGGAGACGATTCGTTTGCTGATCTCTATGGCGACGCAATTGAAATGGAAGATCCATCAACTAGATATCAAGTCAGCCTTCTTGAATGGCTATCTTGAAGAAGAAGTCTATGTTGAACAACCACTGGGCTTTGCAGTCAAAAACCACGAAGATAAAGTGTTGCGGTTGAAGAAATCTTTATATGGATTAAAGCAAGCCCCACGAGCATGGAACAGTTACATCGACAAGTATTTTCAAGACAATGGGTTTAAGTTCCAGTTTCACTATATGTCTGCAGGATATTGGTACCAGAGATATTTACGTGGAAGATTTCGTTCTAACATCCAGGGAGCTAATAGGTCACCGGAGAAAAAAGTAAAGTCATCTCAAAATGACCTATAGGTCTCGGGTTCGAACCGCAGAAGCATGTCAAAAGAACAACAAATTAGTACCATGGATCATAATGTCAAGATGCCGGATGTTGCAGGCACGGTCGAGCATAATGTAAGAAAGCATTCAATAACTCAGGCTGATGGTCAGGATGCCAAGAGATGCAAGACGGAATATGGTCAAAACAATCAGACAAGAGCGCATTATTTCAGCTTCCATGGAACATCCGAGTTCTGCTCTTGTCTAGAGCTTGCGTGCTATTGAAGTACTGGATGAAACTCCAGTTATAGTCAAAGTTATTGGTCTTTAAGCTTAGTGTAGCTTAATTTTAAGTTTAGTTTAGCTTAATTTTAATCTTGGTGTAGCTTAAAGAGAGTGAATGGAAAATTGTGGGAAAAGAAATGGAGGGAAGTGAAATTTTGAAGTAATGCACTTTGTCCCTCATTGGAAGAAGGAAAGAAAATCTATGTGTATATAAAGAGAAGTTCTTCTTCTAGCTCCTAAAGAGCTGAGAAGGCAAGACTCGCATCGTCGTCATCGTCGCTCGCTCGGCTCAGATTCGGATTCGGATTCGAATTTGGTCAAAGATTTATTGATTAATATTTTTGGACAAAATTCTTTTCAAATTATTTAATTAATTAATTTCGAATCCGAAATGACCCGCGGCCCAGTCCGACCTGTTTTCTTTCCTGGACTATTTTAAATTCGTTTTTAGATTTCCCGCAATGTTCATATCTGTTCAAAATAGCCATGGCTGTTCTGAAAGGATTCACACATGTTCCAACAGCTATGCTGTTATGAAATGTTGCTATACCTTTTCAGAAACAATACGAAATTGGCTATAAATATACCTTGAATCCCCGAATTTTTACTTACTAAATTTTCTGATCTTCTTCTTCTTCTTCTGCACAAAATATTCCATTGTGTTTTACAGCCTTCGAGTGGTTCGCTGTTCACCGGCATTTTTGGTACCGACACTCCGGTGACTTAAATCGTTCAATCCTGGGAGGATATATTCCATCACCTCGGGTACTTGAGGGGAATAATTTTCTTAAGGACACACTGTGTATTCAGTGGGTTCGATTTGTTCTTATATTAATTTTCATAGAAAAACAACTAAGGACGCCTGGACTAGCACGCATGCGCTAATCCCGCGCTAGAGCTCGCACTAGTCAGGTTTCTCACTATCCCTGATATATTTCACTACCGCGGCTGCGCTAATCCCGCGCTAGTGAGGTTTCTTACTATTTCTGTATGTTTTTCAGAAATTATTATTATTATTTTATTTTACAGCATTACAGATTATTAACAATCTTAAGGAAATTATATTTTTTATGTTCTGTATTCTGTTTGTGGAGATTAAAACCTGTGTGTTTTCTACTCTTTATGAATTTTATTATTCTGATATGAAGATATAAAAACTTCATCAGAGTTTCGAAATTCAAAAAACAATTAGAAGAATAGAAAAAATTCATCCGAGTTTTGAAATTCAGAAAACGATTTGAAGAACATAAAAACTTCATCGTTTTCTGTGAAACAGTATATAAAAAACTTCGGTTTTATTTATTATACATACTGTTTATTATTAATTACAGTATTGTTTACTGTTCTGGTTTTGCCATTGATTGAACCCTTCTGTTGTTGACAATGAGAAATGGCAATTGATAAAGGAAATTCTCCTGCTACTGTTGCGGCAACGACGATAGCCTCGTCGAACTGGACGGCTGTTCCACCGGCAGAAAATCGGGGAAATTTTCTGGAGCCAACTTCAAAGGATGGCAGCAAAGGGTGTTCTTCTGGCTTACCACACTTGGTATGCAGAAATTCACTACTGAAGAGCCTCATGTACCTGCTGCGGACATGCCGGACAATGAAAATTTCATGATTATTGAGGCATGGAAGCAAGCAGATTTTCTTTGCAAAGGATATATTTTAAGTGCTTTAGAGGATGAATTGTACAATGTGTACAGTGCGATAAATACTTCGAAAGAATTATGGGATGCACTTGAGAAGAAGTACAACATAGAAGTTTTTAGACTATAAAATGATAGACAACAAAACTGTGGGAACCCAAGTTTAGGAACTTCAACTTATTTTTCATGACCTTATTGCTGAAGGTATGGTTGTGAATGAAGCATTTCAAGTGGCTGCAATGATTGAAAAGTTTCCTCCGTCGTGGAGAGATTTCAAGAACTATCTCAAGCACAAGCGCAAAGAAATGAAGTTGGAAGATCTTGTGATTCGTCTCAATTGTGGAAGAGTTGGTCACAAAGCCCCTGATTGTCGCTTCCCGAGAAAGAATAAGAAGAAGAGACATGCCAACATAGTAGAGAAGAATGATGACATTGATGATCTTTGTGCAATGCTTTCGGAATGAAACTTAGTTGGGAATCCGAAGGAGTGGGGGATTGACTACGGAGCCACTCGACATGTTTGTGCTGTCAAACATTTGCTACTTACTCTACTGCTGGTCCCGAAGAAGAGATTTCCATGGGAACTAATTCAACAGCCAAGATTGAAGGTTATGGGAAGATTTTCCTGAAGATGACTTCCGGCAAGGTTTTAACGCTCAAAAACGTTCTTCATGTTCCTACTATTAGGAAGAATTTATTTTCTACGNGAATCTAAGTTTTTAAAACATCCTTATAAGTCTGTTGAAAGGAATTCAAATCCTTTAGACTTAATTCATACTGACATTTGCGATATAAAGTCGACACCATCTAGAGGTGGGAAAAAGTATTTTATTACTTTTATTGACGATTGCACTTGATGTTGTTATGTTTATTTTCTTAATAGTAAGGATGAAGCAATTGACGCATTTAAGCAATACAAGAAGGAAGTAGAGAATCAATTGAATAAGAATATCAAAATGATTAGAAGTGATAGAGGTGGAGAATATGAATCTCCCTTTGCAGAAATATGTTCGGAATATGGAATTATCCATCAAACTACTGCACCTTACACACCTCAATCCAACGGAATTGCGGAAAGGAAAAATCGGACATTAAAGGAAATCATGAATTCTTTATTAATAAGCTCCGGATTACCGCAGAGTTTGTGGGGGGAAGCTATCCTTACAGCTAATTGAATACTAAACAGAGTACCCTATAGCAAAATGCAATATTCCATATGAAAAATGGAAAGGTAGAAAAACCAACTTGAAATATTTCAAAGTGTGGGGGTGTCTAGAAAAGGTACAAGTTCCTTTACATAAAAGGGTTCAAATCCGACCAAAAACAATAGATTTCGTTTTCATTGGATATGCTAAAAACAGTAAAGCATGTCAATTTTTGGTCCATAAATCCGATAATCCCAAGATTCATGTTAATACGGTAATGGAACTAGATAATGCTGAATTCTCTGAAAGCATTTATCCGTATAAATCTTAATGCGAGACGTTAAGTGAAAGACCTAAACAACCTCGGGAAGAACCAAAGGAAAATACTCCAAGTGTAGAAGATCCAAGGCGTAGCAAACGTCAAAGAACATCTACTTCCTTTGGACCAGATTTTGTGACATTCTTGCTTGAAAATTATCCTCAATCTTTTAAAGAAGATATGTCGTCTTGTGAGTCAGCATTTTGGAAAGAGGCAGTCAATAGTGAGATTCAATCAATTTTGGATAATCATACATGGGAATTGGTTGATCTTCCTCCTGGAAATAAGCCTTTAGGCTCGAAATGGATATTTAAACGGAAAATGAAAGTTGATGGCACTATTGACAAATATAAGGCAAGACTAGTTGTCAAAGGTTATAGACAAAGAGAAGGCCTTGATTACTTTGACACTTACTTGACAGTAACGAGGATAACATCTATTAGGATATTAGTGGCATTAGCAGGCGTGTATGGTCTTGAAATCAAATGGATGTTAAAAAAGCTTTCTTAAATGGAGAATTGGAGGAAGAAATTTACATGGAACAACCTGAGTGTTTTGTGGTTCCTGGTAAAGAAAAGAAAGTGTGCAAACTTGTTAAATCGCTTTATGGACTTAAACAAGCACCCAAACAACGGCATGCCAAATTTGATCAAGCAATGTTGGCAAGTGGGTTTAAAATCAACGAGTGCGATAAATGTGTTTACATTAAAAACACTCCGGGTCATGAAGTAATTGTTTGTTTGTATGTTGATGACATGTTGATAATGATCAAAAGCATGTCAGATATAAACTCTACAAAGCGCATGCTAGCTGGCAAATTCAACATGAACGACCTAGGAGTTGCTGATTTGATCTTGGGAATCAGAATTCACAAGACTCCACAAGGTCTAGCATTATCACAGTCACACTACATTGAAAAGGTACTTGACAAGTTCAAGTATTTGGATTTCAAAATTACCAAGACTCCAATTGACGTGAGTTATGCACTTCAAAAGAATGAAGGTGAATGTGACTCACAACTGGACTATGCAAGAGTATTGGGAAGCTTGATGTATATAATGAATTATATGCGACCAGATATAGCATGTGCTATTAGAAAACTGAGTCGATTTACAAGTAATCCCAATCACATACATTGGATGGCAATGAAACGAGTTTTGGGGTACCTGAAACATACCCAAAACTATGATGCACAATAAAAAATATCCCTCAGTGATCGAGGGATATAATGATGCAAATTGGATCACCAGATCATCTGAAGTTAAATCCACGAGTGGATATGTTTTCACAATTGGGGGTGGAGCAGCGTCTTGGAAATCATCCAAACAAACGTGCATCGCCCATTCTACAATGGAATCTGAATTCATAGCTTTAGATAAGGCTGGTGAAGAAGCTGAATGGCTCCGGAATTTCTTGGAAGATATTCCATTTTGTCCCAAACCTTTGGCACCTATTTGTATACATTGTGATAGTTAAGCGGCAATAGGCATGGCAGGGAGCGTTATGTATAACGGAAAATCTCTTTCATATACGACAGAGACATAATACCGTTAGACAACTACTCTCTAGTGGTGATATCACAATTGACTACATAAAGTCAAGAGATAATGTGTCGGATCCACTTACAAAAGGCCTATATAGAGAGGCAGTTGAAAGATCATCAAAGGGAATGGGGTTAAGGCCTAGGACAAGTCATCATGGCGGTAACTCTACCTAGCAGACTGGAGATCCAAAGAGCTTGGTTCAAAGAGATCAAACAAGTTATGAATGATGGTTAAACATTGTCAAATAACTCAACCCATTCTCATGATGAACACAATGTTCAGAAATAAAGGTAAAGCATTAAGGCTTTTTGATGAGTCAATAAATCTTAAAGCTTTTTAATGATTTGCTAAGTCTGGCAGGATATGACCAGATAGTGTGTCTTTAGGATTGCACGTTTAGGAATCACCTATGTGAGTATGAAGTGTAAGCCGCTTCAAGGGGAATGAAAGTAAAGGCCCATTCTCTAAGAACTCATGAAACCAGGTGGTGCTCATGGCTGAAACGAACACAACCGTGAGAACCCTAGATGGTTAAGGATTGATTGTGTGACTTATGTTGTCTAGGTATACAACGAAGCTCGACGGTTCAAGGATATCAAATCTACCGATTGACCGAGTATATCCGATATAAGTTCACTACGAAAAGTTCAAAGGGAAACCTACTTATCTAGATGCAATTAATTCTTGCATGTAAAACACACACACGTCCGTGCATTCCTTTATTTTATAGCCATTCCCCATTTATTTGGGGGATTGTTGGTCTTTAAGCTTAGTGTACCTTAATTTTAAGCTTAGTTTAGCTTAATTTTAAGCTTGGTGTAGCTTAAAGAAAGTGAATGGAAAATGGTGGGAAAAGAAATGGAGGGGAGTGAAATTTTGATTTAGTGCACTTTGTCCCTCATTGGAAGAAGGAAAGAAAATCCATGTGTATATAAAGAGAAGCTCTTCTTCTAGCTCTTAAGGAATTGAAAAGAAGGCAAGCCTCGCGTCGTCGTCGTCGTCGCTCTCTCGGCTCGGCTTCGGCTTCGGATTCGGATTTGGATTTGGTCAAAGATCGATTGATTGATTAATCTTTTTGGACAAAATTCTTTTCAAATTATTTAATTAATTAATTTTGAATCCGAAATGACCCGCGGCCCGGTCCGACCCGTTTTCTTTCCCGGGCTATTTTAAATCCGTTTTTAGATTTGCCGCAATGTTCATATCTATTCAAAATTGCCATGGCTATTCTGAAAGGATTCACACATGTTCCAACAGCTATGGTTGTTCTGAAATGTTTCTATACCTTTTCAGAAACAATACGAAATTAGCTATAAATATACCTTGAATCTCAGAATTTTTACTTACTAAATTTTCTGATCTTCTTCTTCTTCTTCTGCACAAAATATTCCAATGTGTTTTACAGCCTTCGAGTGGTTCGCTGTTCACCAGCATTTTTGGTACCGACACTCCGGTGAGTTAAATCGTTCTATCCTGGGACGATATATTCCATCACCTCGGGTACTTGGGGGGAATAATTTCCTTAAGGACACACTGCGTATTCAGTGGGCTCGATTTGTTCTTATATTATTTTTCATAGAAAAAAAAACTAAGGATGCCTGGACTAGCGCGCCCGCGCTAATCCTGCTCTAGAGCTCGCGCTAGTCAGGTTTCCCACTGTCCATGATATATTCCACTAGCGCGGCCGCGCTAATCCCGCGCTACAGCTCACGTTAGTGAGGTTTTTACTGTTTCTGTATGTTTTCCAGAAATTATTATTATTATTTTATTTTATAGAATTACAGACTATTAACAAAAGTTGTGTACAAAGATGATGTAACACCCCAGACTTTAGACATAGTCCCACATCGGCAAAACACAAGAGGGGTGATGGGCCTATAAGCTAACAAGCCTTAGTTCCTAGTGGCACATTTTAAACCCGTGAGGACCTAGGCCTAGATTGGAAAATATCACTATCATAAAATTTCAGCTCTTGCTTTCTTATTAAGTGCCGAGATAAGGATGATAATTTTGATTTTAGTAGACAATGATACAAATAAGTAGAGTCGTCAATATGGGCTTGGCTCGTTGGGCCAGCCCAGCCCGTGATTTAGCAGTGTTGGGCTAGAATTTTTGGAGCCCATATAAAAATGAAATTTTTAATCCTAGCCCGAGTAAGCTCGTGGCCCGTGATGCTTGAGTGAGGCTGGGTTGGGCCGGCTCGTGGGCCTAATAAAATATTTATTTAAAATGTATAAAAGAATAACACGTATACTGGCTCTAGAAATGGAAAGTAAGAATTGGATCTTTACTTAGAGGAACCAAAACTTGATCTTGATAAGTTTCAAGAGATAGATGTTGTTATGTATTGGAAGGACCATTCTAGAAAATATCCCGATCTTTCAGTAATGTCGCGTGATATACTTAGTATTCCTATTGTCATTGTAGCATCAAAATCAATATTTAGTATTTATTTAGCATTCCTACTGGTGGCGTGTTCTTACAAAGTACAGAAGTTGCATTTATTTATGAAAATGTCCAAACACTTGTTACTACTCGAAAGTGGCTGCACAACTTTTCTCAAACTCAAACTGGTAGTAATATTTTTCTTATGTGAATTTAAATGTTATTAGTTTTTTAATTTAATTATTCTTAATATTGCATATGTGTGATGACCCGGGCGTTCGTCTTAAGAATTAACGCTCGGATCCCGTATTAACTGTTTTCCCCAAGTCTATTTCTGCTAAATTGAATTACCGGGACGTTCGATTTTTAGTTTCGGAGAGTTTTGGGACACTTAGTCCCTAAATGAGAGCTTAGGTGTTGGAAAGTTTCCCGTAGTTGGAACATTGTGAAGATGGCCTCGGAATGGAAATTTGATGGTTCCGTTAGCTCCGTTAGGTGATTTCGGGGTTGGGAGCGTGTTCGGAATGTATTTTGGAAGTCCGTAGCTCATTTAGGCTTGAAATGCCGAAGTTTTAATTTTTGATGTTTCCAGTCTGATGGTGAGTTTTTTATCCGAGGGTCGGAATGGAATTCCGGAAGTTGCAGTAGTTTCATCATGTCATTTGGGATGTGTGTGCAAAATTTGAGGTCATTAGGATGAGTTTAGACGTGTTTCGGCGTCGGATGTGAATTCTAGAATTTTCGTAAGTTTCTAGGCTTGAACCTATGCATGATCGATGATTTTGATATTATCAGACGTGTTTTAAAGGATCGACCTAGTTCGAATAAGGTATTAGGGTAGGTTGGTGGTTTTGGTTGAGGTCCCAGGGGCCTCGGGGTTGTTTCAGATGCTTAACGGGGGAAATTGGGACTTATCAAATGACTGAACCAGACCTCTTCTGGTGTTTTCGCACCTGCGAAGGTTTTCCCGCATGTGCGGACTTGCAGGCGCGATAGGGTTGATCGTAGGTGCGGTGGCGGGGGATTGGGCCAGTGGTCGCAGGTGCGACCTGAGTTTCGCAGGTGCGGAACCGCAAGAGCGACAAAATGACCGTAGGTGCGGCCCCAGTGGACTTAAGTGAATTCCGCACCTGCGATGCTTTTTCTGTAGGTGCGGCACTTTAGGTGCGGTGATCGTGACCGCAGGTGCGAGACCCCTATTTGTTTATTCCAAAAATTCGAGGGTTGATTTCATAAGTCTAAAAAATCGTTTTAGGCTCGGGAATTGGCGATTTTCAGTGGGTTTTGAAGAGAAGGATTATAGGTAATATTTTCTAATCCTAATTCATTGTTAGACCATTAATACCCGTTGTTTTCTTTAGTTTAATTATCAAAAATGGGGTAAAAACCATGGGAAATTGATGAAACTTCCCCAAACCGAAATTCTAAGAATTTAAGGGGTTTTTGGCATCGGATTTCGATTATTTCTGGTCGATTAAGTTCGTGAGTGAATGGGTGTCCGGAAAATATAAAATTTACCCGATTCCGAGACGTGGGCCCGAGGGGCGTTTTGGTCATTTTACCTAATTTCGTGCCTTAGCTTTGAATTAAATAGTAGAATCAGTTGCTTGAGATGTTATTTACGATATGTAATTGCTTGGGATTGGTTTGGGCCATTTGGAGTCGGATACTCGTGGCAAAAGTGTGGTTTCAAGTTGATTTTGAGCCGGTTCGAGGTAAGTGGCTTGTCTAACCTTGTGTGGGGGACCTTTCCCCTTAGGATGTGATATTTGGTAATTGAATGTCTCGTACGTGAGGTGACGAGCGCGTACTTGTGTAAATTGTTGAAAATTCGGTTTTACTTTAAGTATTTAGACTGAGTTTCTTTCTTACCTGTTTTATTCTACTTGCAATTATAGTCTATGTTAACTTAGAAAAGAATGCCTAGTTGCCCTAAATTGCCTATTTGTTTTAGTTGCTTAAATTGTACTACGTGAAGCATGTTAGGCTAGAACTACTTGTTTCCTTGTATTTTTGCACTCTATTTCTGAATATCTTCTCGTTGTGGCTGCGTATTTACATTGGGACTACGGATGTGGGATTCCGGTAGCTCCCCCCCCCCCTCCTTGTTTGTTTACTTTGGGACTGCAAGTTAGATTCCTGATAGATCCCCTTGCATATTTACTTTGGGACTGCGGGTTAGATTCTCGATAGATCCCCCTGCATATTTACTTCGGGACTACGGGTTAGATTCCTGATAGATCCCCCCTGCATATTTACTTTGGGACTGCGGGTTCGCTTCCCGATAACTCCCCCAGCGCATCGATAGCTGGACTACGGGACGGTATCTCGGGAGATCCTTCGGATATACACATATGATGGACTACGGGACGGTATCCCGGGAGATCCTTCAGATATTCACTTATGATGGACTACGGGATGGTATCCCGGGAGATCCACTGGGCAGTTGAGCTGTACATATTCCGTGTTTACTCTGTTCTTTGGGTTTTGTTATTGCCTTGTTTGGCCTATATTATTTCACTGTTGTACTCATTATTACTGCCTGTTTTCATACTGTAAATTCCTATTATATTGTTTAACCTCAGTTGGGCCCTGACCTTCCTCGTCACTACCCGACCGAGGTTAGGCTTGGCACTTACTGAGTACCGCTTTGGTGTACTCACGCCCCTTCTGCGCATGTTTTTCATGTGCAAATCTAGGTACCTCCACCCAGGTGCACTATCCCCGAGGTTGAGAGATCTATCAGAGACTTCGAGGTACATCTGTCGCGTCCGTAGACCAGGAGTCTCTATCTTATTCCAGCTTTAGTGGAAAGCTTTTCCTTCCTTACACTTGTTTAGACATTCTGGAGTTAGAGTCGTGTATTACATTTCTGTTAGCCTGTGTTTCCCGTGAGTTTCCAGGTTTTGGGATGATATTGTAGACTTCCGCATTATTTTTGAGTTGTATATGCCGAGCGACATTTATATATAGTCTTTCTTTGAGATTGTTCAGTTTTTACTTAATTATTCCGCAAGTTATGTTGTTTTTCCGCATTGTTAGGCCTACCTAGTTATAGGGACTAGGTGCCATCATGACATGTTCACGGAGGGCGAACTGGGGTCGTGACAATATGAATTGTAGATGTAGATGAAGGTGAAGATGTTAAGACAACCTTGTCACAAGTGGATTTAAATGTGTTTGATGAAGATGATGTGTTTGATATGCCATAAGCGTCATGGACATTCTCTTGAATAGGTTGTTTGAGTTTTGACCTTTAGTAAATGAAATATAGTCTTGTCTTTTACTTTTTTTAGTGTTTATTGTGATATATTGGAATAGTATAAAAAGTTATTAAGTTTTCAGTAACTTTGTCAATAAGATATTATTTTAACTTTTGAATAGTTATATTTTTTTAGGTCATAACTTAAAGAAACAATATAAAGTAATATATAAAAAATGATGGGCCAGCCCGTGGGGGCCCGCGACCCACATAGGGTTGGGGTGGACTGACCATTGTAAGGCTTATCAAAATGGTGGGCTAGCCTAGCCCAGCCTGTCAATTGCTAAAGCACATGTGGGCTGGGCTTGCCCGACCCGACGCATATTGAGAGCTCTACAAATAAGATTTGGGACATTTGCATCTATACCCAGTTTTTGGGTGACTATTGAACTTATCCCCGCTTTGCACAAAAAATTGTAATTCTACCCACTTTTCGGATAACTTCAGTCGTACAGTCCTGAAGTAGAAAACAATTATGTCTGAAGTTTAAACTTCAGAATTTTTTACCTGAAGTGTGACCTTATCAAAATAAAACTTCAGATATTTTCGTCTAAACTTTGGCTTGACTTCTAAAGGCAATCGGGAAAATATCAGTTCATAGTGCAAACTTCAGACAAATTAGTCTGAAGTTCTTCAGTATGTAGTGCAAACTTCAGACCCGCTGAAAAACATCATACTTGGAATTAACTGAAGAACAACAAAATTAGATAAAAGATCAAGAAAACATTCTTGAGCTTTTCCACTAACTTCAGACAATTCTTGACATTATTTACCCTACTTGCTTGTTGTTTGGATGCTAATGTGTGCGACAATTATGCTTAATAGAGCTTATTTCATGTGTAGGAATGCTTGAACATGAATTGGAGATAAGTTGCATGAAAGGGTACCTCACGACTACAAAATGGATCAATAAAAGAAGACGTGCACGACATAGAAAATTCAGTGCCATAGACAGTGCCTTGCGCCGAAAAGACAGTGCCTTGCGCCGAAATGATAGTGCTACATACAGTGCCTTGCACCGAAATGACAGTGCTACAGACAGTGCCTTGCACCGAAATGACAGTGCTACAGACAGTGCAAGGCACCATCAATGCCATCCGAAAAGAATTTTAAGTCATCATTAGACTTGGACATGTAAATTCATCCCTTACCCTATAAATACCCCTAAACGTTAGTTTTTGAAGGGTTAGACATCATTAGAACGTGAGACATCAGTAGAGAGGAAAGAGACTACAGAATACTTTGAAAGCACGAATCATTTGAGTTTTTTCTCTCTGCTTTCCTTTAATCTATAGTTTAATACTTTTGAATATTACTCTAATTGTATACTATTATGAATAGCTAATTTGTTATCTAGGGTTTTGATGGAACCTTTTGTAAGATAAATTCTCGTTATGTTTTTATATAATTGAACCGTTAGATTTCTCTACTTGTTCAACTATGTGTTTACTGATGTTGATTGAATGACCATCGATTCAATGTGCCTATTTATTATGTGTTGCTTGAGAAAGGATTCATATTTAAGTGGTTGTTGAACAACGTCACTCCTAAGGTATATGAGAGATCAATACGGTTGGTTTAAAAGTGAGATTAGAAATAATGAAGCTTTGACGTTATCACAGTGAGCAGTAAAAAAGTGAAATCTAGCGTAATTCGAGAGAATATGACTAGTACATATTGTAGTTGCTCAAAAGAAAATTATGATAAGTCGAGCGCGCATGATCAGTAGAGAATATTTAGGTGAAATTATAGAAGATGTAGCGGGAAAGATTCCGACAATTGGAGAAATCATAACTCTAGACCTCCTTGATCTTTTCTCCAACCCTTATTATCCCTAGTTGTTCATTTACTACTTTAATTTGTTAGTTAATTAGTTAGATATAAAAATCTTAATATTTATAACTTATGAATTGTTCGATCTTTTCTTATGAGTGATATTGAACATTTATAGTGAAACCTTAGTTCTCTGTGGGATTCGATGTGATGACCCAAGGGGTCATTTTATGAACTAAGAGTCTGTTCTAGGCTTGAATTGGCGAAAGTTAGAAATTTGGCGATTTTGGTCGACAGCGGAAAATTAGGTATCGAGGTTGGAATGGAATTTCGGAAGTTGGAGTAAGTTCGTAGTGTCATTTGTGATGTGTGTGCAGAATTTGAGGTCAATCGGACGTGGTTTGGTAGGTTTTGACGTGGTTAGCGAATTTTGGAAGTTTAGAAGTTCTAAGGCTTGAATCCGAAGTTGATTTGGTGTTTTGGTGTTGTCTTGAGTGTTCTGGAGGTTCGACTAAATTTGAGTAGTGATATATGACTTGCTTGAACTATTGGTTGAGGTCTCGAGGGTCTTGAGTGAGTTTCAGATAGGTTTGGGTTGTATTGTGCTCGTTTTTCTTATGTTTCAACATCATTTCTTCAAGCATAAATGATATCATATTAAACAAATGAGCTCACATTTCTGTTTTGAATGAATTATTAGATCCTTATCGTAATTACGGACCCTTAATAAAGAGAATCATTGAATTTGGACATCGTATGAGGATTTTATGGTATTTTACTAAGGTTGCCAGATTTTTCAGATTAATTATGAAATTGCCAACTGACGGCGTATTAAAAATCTGCATTATTTGCAAATATTAAAACCTACATATCTCATTCGTTATAAGGTCAAATTGAGTGATTGAAAAGCCAAACTTTACTAGAATTTTGCAAGGAATCCATTGCAGGCATAAAAATCGAGTTTCAGGGTCGTTTGGAACGATATACGAGGCAGAATAGTGGGTAGTGAAATATATATAAAACGGGCAGACTTCTTCTTCTTCAAATTTTTGAACCCCACAGCCCTAGGAACGAATGTTTTCACCAAATATCATCCCCAAGTCATAGGTTATCAATTCAAAACATTACTCTTTCAATTACTCATTGTTTTTCATCACTTTTAAATCAAAAATTATGAATTTTCATGGTAAAAATTAAGGGTTTTGGCAGAATTAGGGAATTGTGTAAAAATCGAATCTTTACCTCGAATTGAGGTCGGATTTCGAAACTAATTGTATATTTGGTTTCTTGGGTGAATGGATAAACATAATTTGGTTTGAACCCCTAGTTTAGACCAAGCGGCCCCGGGGTCGGGTTTTCACTTTTTTTGAGAAAACTTAGGAAAATTGTAAATTTCAATAAAGGTAGTTCCTTTATCCTTAATTAATGATATTGAGTTATTTATGACTATATTTGATCAAGTTAGAGAAAGATTCTAAAGGAAAATCCATAATTGAGCAGTGAGTGGCCGCGGAATTGAGGTAAGTTCTTGGTTTAACCTTGATTTGGGGGAATAGGAATCCCCACTTATTTGCTATGTGAATTTACATGTGTGTGGTGTATATGTGAGATGACGAGTATCTATGCACAACCAAATGGTCTGTTAAACATGATCTCTTCCCGTTTCCAATTTAATTGATTCATGTCTTGATTGTTTTATGTTCGTCATGGTTTCTATGACTACTTGGCTTTTTAGTTTGTTGTTAAGTCTTGTTGCAATTATTTTGGAAAAGTATTGGTCGTTTCCCTGGTTTCCTTGTGGTACGTAAAGGTTGAGCTGTTGGACATTATATATATATATTCCTGTTTCATGTGATTATTGCCAATGGTTGTTGCAAGTGTGTTAAAGGTGTTGGTTGTTCTATTGATTCTATCATGGTACATAAAGACTGAGCTGGGTTGACAGTGTTGCGGTGTTTACATATATTCTGGTTGATTTTATTGTGAAATGATATTGGTTAAAGCTTACGAGCTATATTATTTTCTATTTGCAATTGTTGATATAAAACTGTCGTGAAAGGCTTGGTCTGAATTGTGAAAGTTTTTGATAAATAAATTGATAGTGATAAGGGTGGAGAAATTGATAGTGATAAGGGTGGATAATTTATAGTGATAAGGGTGGATACATGATAGTGATAAGTGTGGACATGTGGGATTGGGTTGCATGCCGCAACAAGTAATTGATAAGGGTGGACACTTATGTTTTACTGGATTTCAAAAATGTTTTGTTGGTTTTTGAAACTCAAGGATTTGGAATTTACAGATTTGAAAACTTACTTTTTTACTATACTATTTTTCATGCTTCGTATTTACTTCTATTTTAAAAGTCAAAACATTGGAAGCGTTGGAAATTTGTGTGAGACAT
>ML324829.1:0-44828 GCA_005239505.1 Nicotiana paniculata | reverse complement strand
AATCAAGTACTCGAGATTTCATTCTTCAAAGCTCAAACACTTGGGGGACTATACAGTATGGAAAACTAATACGAAGCAAAGAATACTATCAGAAAGTCAAAAGCTCGAGTCTAAAGACCCATCTACCCAATGAGACAAGTGACACGAGTAGAATCGAAAAAAATCAAAAGAGCCATCCAAATACAAAGCCTAATGCAAAAAAGCAAAAGCCTTCGAACATATTCAGGTTGAAAGGCAAAATGTTAGTCACGAGAAAGAAATGTACATCTTTATACTTATTCAAAAATGTTGTAACAAAAACAGTTAGGGGTAAAAGATCATCATCAATATACTCATCCAAAAAAAAGTTCTCGAATAAAACAGTTATGGATGAAAGATCTGAACCCTTGTATTTGTTCAAGAAACTGTTATCAAATAAAAACAGTTACGAATAAGAAAACATTTCCCTCGTACTTATTAGAAAACTATTTCTAAAACAGTTGCGGGTAAAAACCCCAATCTTTATAAAAACTGTTACTAGTAAAAAAAAATTGTTCCCTTGTATTAATATCGAAAAACTGTTACCTATGAAAAACAGTTACGAAATACAAGAGTATACTAAATATGTTTTTAANAAAAACTTTCCTTGGAAACATTCTTAAACATGTGTAAAATTCCTATCACTCTATTGCATTATCATGAAGTTGAGACGTCTTCTTCATGTCAATTATAAAGGGCCCTCTTCCATAAACTATGCCTATTACAAAAAGGCACACATTTAATATGACACCATGCCTATTATAAAAAGGTACGAGTAGTCTAAAACATTCCACGTGCAAAACTCGAAGGTAAATCTAAAACCTCAAAAAATAAAGCATGCAAAAGACTTAAAGAGTGAAACAGAAACTCAACAAAAGTCGAACTAATATTTATATATTAAAAACAGCTAAAACTAAGTACTAACTTATACTTAGCCGTATAAGATTTATATATTCACATTGTGGTGCCCCTAAGTTGTCATTTGGGGACTTAAAGGAAATCCAAATTTACCCCCGATGGGACTGGGGGTAACCACCAATTGATGCAAAGAAAAAGAAAAAAGGGATAAACCAACTAGATCTTTTCAAAAAGAGGGGTTGACTTCATAGGTATAAAGAGCGGGAGCAACTCAGGATGAAGAGGCATGAGCGGCTGGAATCTCACCATCAGGTGAAGAGAGGTTATGACCCTGTTGAGCCTTCTTCATGGCTTCCTTAGTTTTGGCTATTTCAGCACTAAAGTCAAAACCCTCTTGACTCATCTCCATTAATGTGTCAAGGAGAGAATTCATATGAGCCTTCTCCATGGCTTCCTTAGTTTTGCCCACACTTGAAGCTCAGCTCCCAGCCCGTCCTTCTCCGCCTCCAAAGCTTCATGAGCGACCCTTAATGGAACAATCGACTCCTCTAAATCTTGAGCTTTGTCTAAAGCCCTTCGAAGATATTCTTGAGTACGAGTGAGTGATTGCACGAGCTCGCCTGAGTATTCTTCCTTCTGCCCCAACAAGTTCTTCAAGTCTCTAATCTCCTCTGAGGCACGGGACAGCTGCTCCGTGAACGAAGACTCCAGAACACTCTTGTATTTGTCATCTTGACTGCAAGAAGCCCGCTCCACTGCTAGTTCTGCTGCCATAAGTCTCATCTGCCGCTTCAAGGTACTCCTCTCCTCTTCTAAAGCGTCCATGTCAATCCTTAGGCTATCATACTGTGCTTTCCAATTATCAACTTCTGCCTGCAACTCTCTTGTCTCTTGGTCTGTGTTTGAAATCCTCTTCATAAGTTCCATGCCTATGAGGTTAATCTACAAGAAGTAAACCAGTTAGATATGGTAAATTTCATATACGAGAGTGAAAGAGGATAACTTACACCATACCTTCAAAGAGGTATGCACGACTTCATTGGCCCATGTAAGAGCACCGTGGCTAGCTAGCTTTGCTTCTTCAGCGGGACCTATCAAAGGCTTGACTCACACTTCAGGCTCACCCGTCTTCTTGAAAAAGTTTCCCTTAGCTGGAACCTCTATTACCACCTGCTGCATCTCTCTGCTGGAAGATCCTACTTCCCTAACGGAAGGCATGAAGCAGGCAGAGATGGAGTAGCAACAGGCACGGAAGGTTGAGGAGCTGGAGAAGCCACGGGCAAAGGAGCAGGCACGGAAATTTGAAGGGTTGAAGAAGTTACAGGCAAAGCAGCAGCAGAAGTTGAGATAGCCACAGGAATAAACGAAGCAGCTTCTCTCAAAGAAGCAGGAAAGATGGCAGTCAAAGGGACGTCGTCAGGAGCAAGATCAATACCATCACGAAAAGGGGAATGTGAAACATCATCAAAGACAGGGGGCTCGATCGCAGACACGGAAGGCAAGGTTGAGGCAGCAGGCTCGTTATCTAAAACCATTCGCCTTCTCTGTGGCCTGTGCACTAAAGCACCATCTTCCTCTTCCTCCATGGAACGAGATTCACTAATCTTCCTCTTCGAGGAAGATGAACCAACGATAATTTCCTGGGCTTGAGCCAAGGACATCTTCGGGATAGAGGAAGCAGACACCCCACGAGCAGAGAATCCTATTAAAAAGGGAAAAAGTTAAACGACAAAAGAAAAAAGAATCGAGTAAGGAAAGAAGCAAGAACAAAAACTTCACTTATCGTGGGTCTTTACTTGCCAACCGTACCTCCCAGCGAAGTACTTCCAAGATATTTCTTCAGAAGGAGCAACAGATAACAGNTTTTCTACCCAATCACGAATACCGGAGACATTCTCGACAGTATTCATGATTGCTGAAAGGAGAAAAATAAACAGACACGGTGTTAAATAAAACATCTCAAGTCAAAACAAGAAAAAGTAAATGTGAGCTAAAGCATACTCACGTGCGCGATTCCACTTCTCAGGGAAGGGAAGGGAAGATTTTCTTCACCCACTAAACCAGCAGTGGGTACAGCGACATACCGAAGGTACCAACCCCTATCCTTATCATCTCCAGAGTTTACTAACACTCTTTTGCTTCTAGCAGTCAGAGTAAAAAACCCGTCACGAAATAAGGTAGGAGAGTAGAGGTGAATAAGATCGTTGAAGGTAAAAGGAATAGAGGCTAAAGAATCCCAACACCTAAGGCATGCGACAACTCGCCACACAAGTGGGCCAACTTGTCCTAAGCATATATTGAAAAAACGGAAAAACTCAATTATAACTAGGTCAATGGGGGGTCTAAACCCTAAAGTGAAAGGATACGTATAAACAAAAGAATAACCCGTCTTGTAAGACGTTATTCTTTGATTGATATTCGGAATATAGACAGGAAATTCAGGTTTCCAAAAGCATTCCCTACGAACAAGGGAAATCTGACCCTCAGTTATAAGGGTTGGATATCTTTCTACACTATCAAGAGAAGAAGATTTATCTATAAGAACTTGACTATCCCTAGTGAAAACAAACTCAGCAGGGACAATTTCATCGACTCCAGGTTCACGAAGGCGTTCGCCTATACCTCTAGACGAATACTGAGAAACCCTAAATCTCGGAGTAACTGGAGATCTAGTGGAAGGAGAATGAACTATTTGAGAATAAGAAGAACCCCTCGAAGGAGTGGATCCTAGACTTCTAAGTTTACCACCCCTCCGACTCCTAGTCGGAGCAGAAGATGGCGCTAAGCTTTCAATGTTTATTACTCTTTGAGGTTGGTTTGAAGAAGACATGTTTACAAAGGCAAAGGAGAAAGTTCTTTCCAGAAAACAAAATTAGAAAAGTGTTTCGTGGAAGCAAAGAAAGGAAAACATGTATTTATACTTGAAGACAACCGTCAAACATGATGAAAAAGGAAAATAATGATGAAAAGTCATAATTGAAGATGTCACTTCAGGACTGGCACAACCGCAAAAAGCCCTAAAAGGTGCTGAGTAAATGCAGAACCAATCCGAAAAGGACACGTGGTATGACCATTAAATGGAAGTGACAAACGACGCCTATGGTGCAAAGAAGGATACAATGATTCGAGGAAAAGCCTCGGCAAAATATTCCCGCCATAAATGAATATCACTTACAAAATATTAATCGTTAAATATATGGTAAGTGGGGGGGACTATCTATATTGGTAAAAAAGAGTTTCACACGTAAGTCAGTTTTTGACAACTCAGTCAGTCACGTGGACATAGGAAAACACGACAGCTGGACGTAACTCTTTGAAGAGGTACGGTGCAAAGAGGCACGGTTCAGTAAATCCACGAACTTATCAGCCACGGGAAATTCAACATGATCAAAATGGGAGAGAGACACGGTCAGAATGAATCTAGACAAAGCTACGGGCAGATTCAAGGACCCACAATTGATTACTCGAACGTTATGTAACTGAACCCCTATTACCGTTATCCTTTGTAACGCCTCACTAATGTCATAATTAGTCATTAATGAGTAACCATAGCAGGAGTCGTACGTTATAAGAATCTCCTATATAAGGGAGGGGAATACAGCTTGTAAAGACATCTAATTCTCGAATACAATCAACTTCGATCTTTTATTTCTGTAATATTGTTTATTATTTATTTTTCTCATTATCTTGATTATCAGTAACCCGTATTCATCTTAAAAATAAATTTTTGTCAAAAGATCTAATTTTTTGGTTAACAGATCTGAGAAAAGAAAATTCCAAATTCGAAATAGTTGATTTCATATTGTATGCATGCAATGGAGCAAGAAAAGGAGGATAAAAAAGGTGCAGCAATTAATGGAGCAAGAAGCATCGTCATAGAAAGCACAAAACTTTTCAAGTTCATACAATTTATATGTACGATCAAATCACACAATCTTCTCTTAATTTCTATTTCTTTCTTTCATATTCCTTCAAACATGAATCAAGCCTGCTAAAAGTCATAAGCACTCTACACAATAATTATCACACAATAAAATTACAAGGATTTTAACTTATATACACTGACACAGAAAATCCCAACCCATTGTATCTTTACTTTCAATATACATACATAGGCCTAGTCCAAAGTGTGAACGATGAAATCAGTAGTGTCAACATGCATGGAAGTAGTCTTGACACCATAACTTCCTATAGACTTTGAACTTTCTTGACCATGGTGATGATCAATCAACCCAAGTTTCTCATTTTGGCTACGAAGACGAAAATCGGAAGCGTTATTGTCATGAATGTTGGAGGATGGAATGCCGTTGGGTATGTTGTTGTTGATGTTGGACGGCGGGTGATAATACATCCGACCAGTCTGAGGGCAATGAGAATGAAACCTAGCTACTATTCTTACACCTACATCCACCATTTCCATGCATTTCCCCATAGATTTTTGGAAAAATTGGAGAGAAAACTATGAGTGCAAGAGCTCTTATAGATGGTTGACAAAAGGACGAGAGGAATATGTTGAGGATATAAAATTTTGTATGGGGGAGTTGAAATTTTTGTTTCTTCAAAATGGCTTTGACATTAGAGTTTTTTGTTGCCCTTTCCCTGTGGCTTGGAGTCTTTTTGACTTGTTAATTATGACTTCTCCGTATGTGGCGGGTCACAGTATCAAAGATTTTGTCAAATATGTCATATAGGCCGACGTAGATTTTGGTCAATAATACAGCAGTCTCGTTTGTTTCGAATATTTTTGAATATCATAACGAAGTGAGAATATATATCATAATATTAACATAAAAGTTAGTTTCGAAAAAAATTAATTTTTATAGAGAAATATTATTATATAGGGACGTTGTTATAGAGATGTCGGGCGGTTAATCTAGACAAAAATTGTAAGCTGCAAATGAAATAAACCGTACACATTGGACAGAATTAGTCCTAGGAGTACTATTTTTGCTAGTCATAACTCATAAGCCGTACTTTCTAACATAAAACAAAGTGTTATTAGCTGCGATATGTGTTAAAAGATTCATCAAATAAGTATAAAATAATAGATTTCGAACTAAGTAAATCAAGCGGCTTGTGATTGAATTTTGAATTTGAACACATAAAATTCAAATTGTGATTTTCTACCCGTTTGGCCATAGATTTGCCTCAATATATTTGGGTTTTTTTGGTAAACACATATTTATTCATAAATTTTATTTACATTTTGGCAAATTTCTAAATTCCAAAATCAGCTCAAGAGCTAGTTTTGGCCCAAAATATCACTATTACATTTTTTAAAAATTACCCTAATTTTTTGTATTTTATAAAAGAGTCCACCATTTATTATTTTGTAACAATGTTGTTTCATCTTCTCGGCCATTTGATAGTGTATTATGTAGTTCATTATAAAAATAATAATTTTGTACCAAATTTATATATGTTCAGGACTATGGTTTGCGATAATATAATGAATGTTATTGATAAATGTATTGTTGGGTATTTGTGATAGTTTTTAGAACTTGTGGGTATAAGTCATGTTTCATGTTCTTACAAAAAAGAAAAGTGAAATGTGTTTTGAAAACTAATGTCCAAATACATTTTCATCTTCAAACCAAACTTCACTCGAATCAGATTTTTCAAAACAAATTAGGAATTGATAGCAAAACACTAGTTTTATCTTTTAGATAACAACGGATTCACTTGTACATAAGAATTTTGCTAAGGAATGAAGACCATTTGTTTGTGTGGATAACAAAAAGTTCTAAATCTTATTTTTCCAAAAGATAGTGCAAATTAATTTACCACATAATACTCAAGAAGCATAGTAAATCGTATAAAGTTTTCTATGTCAGAATATATACTGTTACAATGTAAATCACCAATTTGGTTGGCATGCATTGACTAGTACAAAAAGCTTTGGAACTATACTTTGGCCTCATTTACATACTACTGGAGTAATATTTAGTGTTATTATGTGTTTTTCCGCAGCCTCTCTTGGGCCAAATTTTATCTTGTGGAATTGGCAACTTGATTCACCTCTATTTTTGAGCTCTCCCTTTCTCAACTTATCTGCAGCAAAAATTTTGATAGGTTGAAAAACATTAGGGGAAAGAATGGAGAAAAATCTGTTCTGAAGTTACAAATATAATGCACTAAACCTTCAATTATGAAGAGATAATAGAGAATAATGCATACATCAGAGATGCATATATCTCATCGAGCTAAGGGTCTATCAGATATAACATTTTATCTTTGCAAGGTAAGAGTAAGGTTTGTATACACACCACCTTCATCTGTCCCACTTATGAAATTACGCTGAGTTTGTTATTGTTATCGTAGAGATGCATATATCTTTACTCTTTATGTCTAATCCTTGATTTTACTAGAGTAAATTATCATAATACTCTAGCCAAGATGCTTTCTCAAACTCTGGTACAACTCTTTGTTCTATTTGAAGTGCCTTAATTGACTGTGGACAGATATGTATATATCAACAAAGAACTTGTTTTCCCCAGCTATATTATCAACAAAGAATTGAAGCTAGTTGCAAAAGTACTCCATCCACTTAACTTTAGGTGACTCTATTTCCTTCTTTTTATGTTTCAAAAAGAACTATCCCTTTTGAAAATAATTTAGTTCAAAGTTCTTATTTTATTATTAATAACAAGTATTTTTATAGTCACACAAATATTATGACATATTTAAATCTATAAATTCTAAATATTTTAAAGTCACACAAATATCATACCACGTTTCAAAAAAAAATTTCGTTCTTAGATTTACTGTCCAATCAAACATGGAGTATTTCAAAGAAAAAAGTAAATTAATTTTTTTTTTCCTCAAATTAAGTTCATTGTTCCATATCTCAACTAAAGAGTCATAAAACTAATGCATAATTAACTTACCACATAAACATAAGGATCTGTGCGACCTCCTGCCCCTGTCCTCTTCACTTCTTCTAGCCTCAACAATCTGAAACATAACCAAAGACGCAAAAAATTCACAAAATTAGACTCACACAAACATCATGCAATTGTTTTGTGTGCACCGTGTGAGTGTTTGTGTGTGTGTGAGAGAGAGACATTCTTAAGGCTTTGCTGGTATCAGGGCTATCACCAAGCAACTGACGAATCCTAACTTCAGACGCACAACCATGACACATCAGCACCTTCAATATCGCTTCAGCTCTCCGCCGCATGTGAGCCGCCGAGCCAATCGCCTTCAACTTCCTCCAAACACTCTCTGTCTCACGGCTTGAGATGTCGCCGGAGGCAGCAGAGTCGATAATTGACACACACGACGACGCGGATGCTGACGTGGCATTTTCCGGCTCGCCGGAGCTGATTTTCAGGCAATCGGAGATGCATGAGCTCTTAGATCGTCTCCTCTGCACCGCCAACGAATTTTTAAGTATCCGGAAAAATTAATCGAAAACAGAGAATATTGAATCGATTATATATCAAAGCGTCAATTTTCAAATTGAATCACTGAGAGAAAACAGAATAGACTAATCATTTTACTGGAAATTAAAATAAATCTCATCGAATTACAATAAATAAAATGAGAAAACTCAATCGATTCTAAAGCATCAATCTACAATTCATAACACCGAGAAAAACAGAGCAAATTGAACTATGAAATATTCAGAGGAACGAAAAATTCCAAAAATAAAAAAATAAAAAAATCAAGTGCTCGAAGCAGAGTATGAAATTCTACTAATTCAACTGTTGCAGTAACATTAATCATCCTGAGCTTAGTGAATATTCATAAAATCAATCAAAAGTAGAGAAACTCAATCGATTCTACAATCCCTAACACTGAGAAAAAACAGAGCAATTAAACTATGAAAAATTCATAGGGAAAAAGCAGTTAGCTATAAATTATAATACGAAGTACTGAATTAAGCAGATTTATAACAGATCGCAGTCGATAAAAAACTGATAATTCAATAAAATCAAACTAGAAATAACAATAAAACAACTTATGATCACGTTCATATTGACACAATACTTCCAATTTTTCACCTTGAGCTTATTGATGATACGAAACATACGAATCATCTTCACGCGACGAGCATGTGTTTTAGCCTCAGCCGATGACACATCATCATCATCATATTCATCAACATCATCATTAGCAGTAACAGTTGAATTAGAAGCACTCGATTTCGACTTCGAATCTGAAATCGACGCTGTATAACTCAATGCAGCTGCCTGTGAAATGTCAGATATACTCTTCATTCTAAAACAACAACAACAACAAAAGCTCAAATTAGCAACAATATAAGTAACTCAAATTTGAGAAAAAATTCAGAATTTTGTAGCATTACTTCGAATCCAAAGTCAGCGTCCTATAACTCAATGCAGCTGCCTGTGATGTCTCCGATATGCTTTTCATTCTACAAAAACAAAAAAAAAATAAAAAAAAAAAGTATAGTATTAGCAATACAATTTGAGTAACTGAAAATTATAGAGAAATTTGAGAATTTTGTACTAATACTTTGTAGTAGAGAGAAGGAGAAGAGCAGAAGAAACTTCGAGTTCATCTTCATTACGAAATGCTTCTTCTTCTTCTTCTTCTTCTTCTTCTTCTTCTTTTTCTTCTTCCATTTGTTACTGCTTCTTCAACGTTGTTTTTGTTTCTTCGAGATTTGAATTATGGCGCGTTAATTAATTTTTTGGGAATATTTAAATGAATTTACATACTTCGGGTTACTTGCTGAATACGGAGTACGAAATGGGCTAATCCAGATCCAGTTGCTTCTTCGGGTTGGGTCGGCCCAGATTGTAATCTTAACAAGTGAAAATAGCACAAGCTAGCTAGTTTTCAGACCAGTAATTAAAAAATAGCCACTATTTTGTTGCAACACGGAAAGTTCTAGCATAATGTATTAGAGATTGGTGCACCTGTGTATGAACTTCCAGCTTTTTATGCTGGAACTCCAACACACGGAAAGTTTCAGCATAATATACTGGAGATTGGAGCACCTATGTATGAATTTCCAGCGTATTATGCTGGAACTCCAGTATATTATGCTGGAAGTCCAATATATTATGCTGGAATATTTTTCGGATTTTGAACGGTGTTTTTGTTCAGATTTATCTTTACATGAAAAGTGGCTAAATTTCGATTACTTTTAAAATTGTGGCTATTTTTCAATTACCACTTGTAAATCTGGCTCCTTTGGAATTTCACCCTCTTAACAAGACCTAGTCAAATTTTGCTTGAAGCCCATTGGACCAATAGCCGATTTTCATGTAGAAATGACATAAGGTAGTCACTTTAAATGACTACTATTAAGGAATAAGTCAATGCATCCTAAATTTCAGTTTTTCAGTTCAATTTTTCGAACATAAATGTCCTGAATTGTCCAGTTAAGATTTCTTGTTCAAAATTTTAAGACAAATTAAGTACTTGTTAATCCCTAATAGCATCCCTAAGAATGATCAATTTAAATGGTTGTTATTAAGGAATAAGTCAGGGCGTACCGAATTTCAATTTTTTTGTTCAATTTTTTCAGACAGTAATGTCCTAAATTGTGCAAAAAAAAAAAACTTTAGTTTAAAATTTCAGGACAAAATAAGTACTGGCTAATCCTTAATATCATCCCTAAGAAGATCGTTTGTGCACTTCGCACAATTTCCATTCTGATTCTGGGTTCACATCTTAATTTTCGAGGCTCATAATTTTAACAAATAAAATAATTATAAGATTAGTAATATTATACCGGAAGTAAATGATGTCCAATAAATAAAAGGGTGCAAGTAGCACGTATTGGGAACAAAGAGGGAATGCAGATTGAGATGATTTAGTTATGTATGGAAGTTGTTAAAAAAGGACGGGAAACTATAAGCTATGTCCATTTGTAAATAGTTCAATATAAAAATTGGTCAATTCATAAAATATTACTAATATTAACTAAATATTACTAATATTAGCCAATTAGCTATTTGTAGCAAAAACAATATCAAAGTTTTGCTTTATTTTGAGTGGGTTTTATTAGAACAGATTGGATACATCTTAAGGAGCTTGAATCTCAGTTTTGGGATGATTTGCTGAAGTTTTAAGGTGGTTTGAATTGAAAATTCGAAGTAAAAACTGAACATGAAAAAACTGACCTGTGTATCATTCGTGTATCAAATAAGTATCATATTTGTATCAGTTGTGTATCACATGTATATCCATGTATACATGTGTGTGAGATACATGTTTGATACATGTGTCGTTGAAGAATTTTTTGAATTCGATTTAATTACGAATTTTGATACAAAACCCATCCAAATCACCTCTGTCACACCTTTTTTTTTCGATACCCCCGGATTAATGAGGGGTAATAAGGGAGTTTTTCCACTTTAAGTGACATTATTCGGATTTGGGATTTATTTTAGTTTTCAGAGTCGCCACCCGGATTTTTGACGATGCTCCGAGACACCGTTTATTTTAAAATCCCAAACCGAGAAAATTTGACTCTGTTTTAATTTGTCTGCGACCAGAAATTCGAGTAACAAATTTTGTTAACCCGGGAGAAGGTATTAGGCGTTCTCGAGTTCCGTGGTTCTAGTACAGTCGCTTAACTATTGATATGTGGCCTAATTATTTGATTACTTACGTATTTTAAACCTATTGTGCTTTTTAGCCTTTTTAAAACTTTTAGCCGCTTTTAATATTTATGGATTTATCTTGGAATAAGTCACGATGGCGTGCACTTATTTGTTTTTGGACACATTATAACTACGCCACATGAATTGCGTCCACAATTACAACGTGTGATTTTTATTATAGTTTGAAGTTGAAGACGGGGACATGAGTTGTCGCACCCGAGTGTAGATTACGTGGTCAAGACTATGGTCATGACGGTTTTATAGTGCCTATTTGAGGCAATGTTCGATCATTCTTTATGTTTTCTATTTTTTTGGAAGAGCGTTTTAGTTTTAAGATCGATTAGGACGTTTATGGATTTATTTTAAACAAGTTACGATGGCGTACACTTGTTGTTTTTAGCACATGGCAAAAACGTCACATGAAATGCACCCGTGATTGCTATGTGCATTTTTATTAGCTGTTTAGAGTTAAGGGTCGGGGGCATGAGTTGCCACTCCCGAGTGTAGTTTATTGTAATTTTGAGGTCATGATCAACTTTTATCAAGTTTCAAAGTAAAGGTATTCAATCTACCTAAGGATTACCTAAAATGATGTTCGATAGCCTAAAGATAATATGTTTTGGGCTATGGCCACATTTAAGCCCCAAATTGTATCACTTCAGGCCATCCTAATTAGGTCATTTGGACATGATTCGAAATCAAATAGCTAAACAGTAAAGAACAAACATGCTAACACATCTCGCATCTATATGGTAATAAATAAGGCAAATTTGAATTGTGAATATAATGTTACATGTACAAGATTTCTTTACCATTTGATCTACTCCTATATACTAAATAAGATCATTTATACATAGCTTATGGATCCAACATGGAACTTTGTCTTAAATTTTGTGACAGAACAACCTTAAAAACCGAACTAAGCCATGGTTGCTTTTATTTAGAGCGGACAGTCTAAGAAAAAATCCGGATTTTAGATTCAATCTTTTGATAATCGCCATTTGTGTTCAGTAGTGAGAAATTTTCAATGGATTTCGTAAATGAAATATTCCTCATGCTAATTGACAACAGAAGAGAAAAGGATTGATTACAAATTGTTTAACACAGTTAATGGGTCTAACATTCCAGGCCCCATAACCTGAAATTCAGACACTATCAGGCTCAATTGGGCCATGCTCACGAGTCTGGCCTAGTTCGGGTGACCTTAGCAGGTCTGGCCCATAACTACTATAGTAATAAACGTTTCAAATTTAAGAAAAATACAACTGATCATAAATTTTATATAGTTCAGTCCATATTTACAACTGAAAAGGTGAAATGTATATAGAAGACTGTAGATATGCTATTACATTACTCCTAAACCATAATAATACCGATTTTACTAATAGGAAAAAATAAAGAAGGGAAAACAAAACTAGTTGTTGCTCCTGTGTAAGCCAGCAACATGTCCTTCAAAGACTTAAACCTGCATTTTCAGTGTTAATCTAAAATTATAAGTCCAAAGTTTGAGTACTTAGACAGTATTAACGACGGACCTTTGGGCATTTGTGAGATGAATCTAGCCATAAAAGGAAGTTAGATTCAACCTTAATGATGCCATAGGAGAACAAAATATGTTCATGCCTTTTTATGGACTGAATCTAACCATAGAAAGGGTTAGATTCAAATCCAATGATATCACTTTGTTTAGACTCTTAACAGTCATCTTTATGTTATGCAACAAATTTTAGCAAGCATTTATTCAAATACTTTGACTGCTATGGGCATTTTGAGGAGTGAATCCGACTATTTTGTGACTTCAGATTCACTTTCCTAAAGCTCCTTCTCATTACACATTTATATCCTTTGAAGAATAATTTTCAGCAAAGTTAAACTACTGTTTATGCACTATCAATGGGGTGAATTTGACTATTAAGAAGTCATATTCATCTACCCTAATGCCAACATCCTAAACTATCTAGAGACTTGCTTATTGAATCTCTTTATTGACCAAAGATACTCAATCGAAAGAATATTTCTGCATTCTTATTGATAGAATCTGACCATAGAGAAGGTTAGATTCAACACCCTAATGCAGCTTGTTTCCTAATATAGAACTATGAGTATTTATCACATTTATATACATATAATCTGAAGCAAACAATCATGCACCAGCAAGAGAAATACTAACATCAAGACATTACATATCACACTCACAGAGTCATTATCATGCCAATAAACATATACATAGTCACATCTAACAAAACAGAAACAGTAACTTCATTTATCAAGAACAACTAGTTTTATACAGTGAGTAGAAGATGAGGATTCTAGTCCAAAAATTTCATTAAGAAGAGATGAGCTGATACATACCTTTTAAGAGAGAAAAAAACAGCAAAGAGACTTGACCAAATAAAGGTCAAGTATGAACAATAACCAGCAAGAAGGAAGAGAGATCAGCAACAGCAAACAGAAACCCAAAGAAAACCCAGTAGCCCAGCAAGAATTGATCCAGAAATATTGAGTAAGATAGCTTAAAACTCCCAAAATCAGAGTCTAAAGTGAAAGAAACATAAGCTGAGAGCTAGACCATGAATTTATGAACTTGATTCCAAGGGAAATCAGATTTTTTCTTTGCTTTTCTACTAATACCTCTTTTGAAATTTTTGTTTATGAATGGAAAATAACTCTGATTTCTCTGTATTCTTTAAGATGTTTTCAGCAGNCCCCCCCCCCATCTCTAGAAAGAGGGTCTATTTATAGGATATTTGGGAATGGGATATTCTTTGGAATATATCCTATCCAAAAGCTGAAAAACAGTATTAAATAGTACCTAGGGCAGCTGTCAACCTTATCTTAGGGACAACTGCCCTTATTCTAGAACTTTCCTACCCTTTTATCTTTGGGCATAAAAAGACCTTTTTACCCTTAAAATTCTGATTTTCTAAGTTTACATTACCTAATATACCCCTTGAAATTCCTTTATTTACCATGGGGTAACCAGGGTTACTTACTTGGGTTATCATTTAACTATAGTTAACTAACACTAGTTAGGTTCTTTAGTCAAACTATTAGTTGTTATTAATTATAGTTGAGTCAAACTAGTTAAAGTTTAATTGATTAAGTTCCTATTAATCAACTAGGTTTAGCTTGTTAATTAATGCAAGTCAATCAGCTTAACTCCTTAACCTAAGCTAACTGATTCAATTTGGTTAATTCAACTCGATTACCTAAAATCAGAAACTTGACTAACTATTAAGTCTAGGTTAACTAATTTATTTTAGATAATTAATCCTAAACTGACTATCTTAGACAGCTTTTAGGATTTAGTTAACTACTTAAGAGACTATTAGACTAGGTTAACCTATTAAACAAGTGATTATAGGAAATTATTGCTAACTAAATTAGTCTTGATAAATCTAGGTTAAACCATGACCATACACTGGTTTAGAACTAAGTATTTAGCCTAATTAATCGATCAAATGGATCACTAAGAAATTAATCAATATAAATACTCATGACTAAGAAAAGGATAGTAGATTCTACAGGCTGACATGCTCATTAAAATGGTATATTGACAAATTAATTAATCAAAGCAAGGCAGTAGATTGAAGACATAATGCACATAGTGATGAATCAAGCTGACAAATAGACATGATCGTCAAGAAACATTATTGCTAATTATTGGGCAGCATTAAACAAAAACAGAATCGTTGCAACTAATTCATGAATCATGAGAGAACAAAGAAAGAAAAATATGAACCTAACCAGAACGATTCATAGCTTTAAGAATAGACAGAAACAAAGTAATAATACAAAA
This sequence comes from Nicotiana paniculata, assembly GCA_005239505.1. Taxonomy (NCBI): domain Eukaryota; kingdom Viridiplantae; phylum Streptophyta; class Magnoliopsida; order Solanales; family Solanaceae; genus Nicotiana; species Nicotiana paniculata. Next base: position 29,570 of record ML324829.1, on the reverse strand, counting down.
CAGAAAAACAAAAATCAAAAGAATCAGTGATTTAAACACGATTTTGTTTTTGTTGTAACATAGCATAGAGGCAGTGAGAGGAGGGGATATACCCATTTAAGGGACTTGGCCGGAAAAATCGAAGGTTGCCGAACCTTGGCCGGACTCCGGAGGGTTTTAAAATGACTCAAACCCACATAAATCAATAGCCCTCGTTGAGATCTATCGATCCGTGTAGGTTAGAGCCCTTAAAATTCTTTGAGTCGACTTGTAGAGAAAAACAAAAGTTAGGGTTTCGGGTTTTTCAAATTTGAAATTGGGTGAGATTTAATGGGTTTTTGGTGAGATTGATAGTGGGAGGTGATTGAGGAGGCCATGGGTATTATCTGGTCAAATGTTGGGGTCGATTAGAGGGGGTCCCCCACCGGTAGGCGATCTCCGGTCAGCGGAAACCTAGGGCGGCTAGGGTTTCTTGACAGTAGAGAGAGAGAGAGAGAGAGACGAAGGGGATGGGGGGGCGGCTCTAGGGTTTAGGGGTTAAGCTTGGATGTAATGAGGGGGGTGAGCGTTTGGACAGTCTTATAGTGGAGGGTTGGGAGTTCCCAACCGTTTGATTTGTTTTGATCAACAGCTGGGATCACTTCTGGGGTGAAACGGGGTCGTTTGGGTAGTGTAGGGGCAGGTCGGGTGGGTTATGGGATTTGGGTTGGGTCGTTTGAGTGTATAGAGATAGGGATTGGGCCTAGGTATTTCTAGCCCAGGTCCGACTTATTTCTTTTTTTAAACTAATCTAAACTACTTAATTAATTTAAATTAACTTAAAAACTCCACAAAATATATTAATTAATTCCAACTTAGTCTAATTATATATCTATTGGTAAATAAATTAAGGGTAAAACAATCAATTTGACTATCATATATTTTAAAAGAAATCAATTTTCACAATTTGTTCGGAAAAAAGACTAAATTTAGCAATTAGTTATTAAAACTACATTACATTAAATAATCATCATCCGTTTGTTATTTTATTCAATTAATTACAAATAATGAATATATAATTCCTTGATGATAATGATGCGCCTAATTACGCAAATTTAAATAATTTTAAAGGATGAATTATGAATATGCAATGCAAAAATAATTCACAATTAACACTAAAATTCAACAAAAATTTGTGAAATTAATTTATTTTATTGAATTTTGTAGGAGTATATGGTGGGTGAAAAATCACATGTTCACAGATGCCCCTCTTTGTTCGGAAACACGAAGAGTTTTCGGGCAAAGACAAAGTGAGCAGCAATAAACGACTTTACCTATTCATATGTTCCATTGTGAAGCGTTTTTGAAAAGTTTGACCGAACCCTGCTTCAAAGGTTGCCTACATATCCTTGGCTATAAAGGAATCAGGTCAGTGTAGTTCTGGAGTTTTTGGTAGCTGGGACTACCTAATAACTGTAGTTTCACTGCGGTTGCTGTTGTTACTGCTGCTGATCTCCTTATTATATCCAAATACAAAACGAAGGACTAACTAAAACCTATTAGCTGCTAAATTACAAGATTCTTATCTAAGACTTGGTCTTGAGTCTTGATCTTTTGCTGACTCTTCCTGATGCTTGTTAGTCGCAGGTGCTGGTTTTGTCTTATCGTTCCTCGGATCAAAGCAAGATATACTGGGCGGACAACTTCAATCTCGTCCTGAATAGTCCACATCTCCCCCATTTATGCACTTTTTGGATTCAATCTTCTTCTTTTTTTGGTTATTTTGGATCGAAACTTCTTCTTTTGGTCGTCTCGGGTTCCAATGTCTTAGAAACTTAATCTGCACAAAAATCAAAACAAACAAACGAAATTTCTGCCCAAGTTTTCACTAGGAAGATTTCGTGAGTTATTGTAACGAACTCTATGCTACTTCATTATTGAAAGCAATGAAAAGCCGGGACTGGTGCACCCGGAGTTATTACCGACTAGGGAGTGGATACCTTATATCTCAAAGCAAGATCAACTAGGGGTTGGGAGCCCTACGTTGTAAAATAAAATTAACTAGGGATTGTGTACCCTATGTTGGAAAAGAAATCATCAACTAGGGAGTGCATACCCTTGATTGGAAAAGAAATCATCAACCAGGGAGTGTATACCCTTTATTGGCATCGACTACGGGAGTGTATACCCTGCGTCGGGAAAAGAAATCAACCAGGGAGTGTATACCCTTGATTGGAAAAGAAATCATCAACCATGGAGTGGATACCCTTGATTGGAAAAGAAATCATCAACCATGGAGTGGATACCCTTGATTGGAAAAGAAATCATCAACCATGGAGTGGATACCCTTGATTGGAAAAGAAATCATCAACCATGGAGTGTATACCCTTGATTGGAAAAGAAATCATCAACCAAGGAGTGTATACCCTTGATTCACATCGACTACGGGAGTGTATACCCTGCGTCGGGAAAAGAAATCAACCAGGGAGTGTATACCCTTGATTGGAAAAGAAATCATCAACCATGGAGTGTATACCCTTGATTGGAAAAAGAAATCATCAACCAGGTACTGTATACCCTTGATTGGAAAAGAAATCATCAACCAGGGAGTGTATACCCTTGATTGGCATCGACTACGGGAGTGTATACCCTGCGTCGGGAAAAGATGTAATTGAGGATTGGAGGCCCCATACTACTTTGAGTTATTTTTAACTTCAATTCTTCTCTCTTCTTCTTTTTTCTTCTCTTTTTTTTTTTAATTTTTTGGGCATGCGGGAAAATATATTTTTGAGGAAACTTCCCTTTCTTTGGAGTCAATGCTGCAAAGCTCCTTCTAGATTTTGCGCAATTCCTTTTGATTGCACCTGCTTTTGCATGGTCACTTTTGCACATGTTTCCTATTTTCAAACAAAGAACAATTTGTTAGTCTGAAACGGTGGTTGGTTTTGCGGCCTTGATTATTTCAAGCTGCTTGATCTCGGCCTCTCCGACGAAGATCTCAACTGTTTGCTTGTTTGTTGGGGATTGAGTTTCATTTCCAAACCCGGGGACCTTTGGCTTTCCAGAGTTCGTTGTGGTGACCGGTCACGTGGGACCCAACATTTCAGCTTTATTCTGCCTTTGTAGGCCTTTCACTTGCTTCCCTTTGGATTTCATGAGTATTCAGGTGGGACTTTTTGCCCCTCAAATTCTGCCGCACTGGTTAGCCCCGAGGGACTTAACCTTTCCAACTTTACTTCGCCTTTATCGACCTTCCATTTCTGGATTTTCCCCCATTTTTAATTTAAAACACCGGGAGTGCTTTGGCTTTTTAGACTTTGCCGAGAGGGTTAGCCACGTGGGAATTAACCTTTTACTTCAATTGCCTTTATGGGCATTTTGATTTGATCTTCTCCTTTCAAGAGTTGTGTTTACAGCATCGGCCATTATGGCCAGTCGGGATCGAAATGATGCCCCTGGTGAGGCTTGGTGCCCTTTGTATGTTGGCTCGCGTCAAATGAGAACCCTGTAAATCAGTTTTGTCACCCTTTCTATGTCTTATTTCAGGAATAGAGTTAGACCGAAAGGGATTGATAAACAATAAATGACAGAATGGATAATGAGTTTAAACGAAAGGTATCCCTTTCGGGAAAGGAAGGAAGGACTTATCTGGAGTGCATGCGGACTTTAATGAACATGAAATGCCTTTTGGAATGGATGCCTGATCCGTGTAAATCGTCCGACTCTCAGAAATTCATCACAATTAACACCTCGAGATTGAGAAACCTTGCCCCGGATTGTGTCCATGTCAGTGACCCATTATCCTTTTCGATCAGTGGTGCCCTTTGCGGGTTTTCACCAACTAACCTCTCTCATTTCTCTTCTCACCATCGCCTTGTAGTGCTCTTTGCGAGTTTTCACTAATACGACTCTCTCATTTTGTTTCTCTTATTTGCTTGCACCATATTTGACATTGTATCCTCCAACTTTAAGCATGTTTACCAATTGATCGGAAGGACTTGAACAGGGTTTTGGTGAGAAGAATTTGTATTGAATTACAACTTTGGAACCTCTCTGGAGAAATTATCACCAAACATATTATAACATATGCCCCAGCTTAAACTCTTAGGGAAATGTAGATTTTTATTTTGGTGTGACTGAACCCCAGGCAGAGGCTGCCTACATATCCTTTCGGAATCAAGTCGAACGTAGTTCAGGGAACTTTTGTTTTTGTTTCCTTTTTCTTTTCTTTTCTTTTCTTTTCTTTTCTTTTTTCTTTTCTTTTCTTTTTTCTTTTCCTTTTTGATTGATTTTTTTTTTTTGATTTTTTTTATTTCATCATTTTTTGTTTCTTTTTTCAACACTTCTTTTTTTGTTTTCCATTAACACTTTCGGGTTCCAAAATGATATGCTTCTTTAGGAGGCTTATTTCCAATAGAATACTAAATAGATAAACATATTTACGGCATAGTCCAATGGTATACGGTAAAAATCAAGCATACCCGATTCTACGGGTTCGAGGGTATGTCTCGAGAATGAGCTGGTATAGGATCAGAGAATATGAAGAATAAGGGATCGAGATTAGGCTAAATTGACACCACAGTAACAGAACCACGAGATATCCGTGATCGACCACCTATTTCGGCGAGAATCTCGAAACCGATAGAATCATTAACGTTTAATGGTATCAATCATATATTTTACTTCCGAAATTAGAGTCATACCTTACTTATGATTCCTCTACTATAAAGAGGAACCATGTTCATTTGTAAAAGGGTACACATTATCATTATTATCATCATACACACTTACCACTTACACCATTACTGAAAATTACAAAGCACCCTGCTCTTTCATTCGCTCTTAACTTTTTATAGTTCTTAATTGTTACTCGTATTTCGAAGTAAGCAGTTTGGCGCCCACCGTGGGTCTAAGGATAATAGTGATTGTTCAGTGTTAATTCTCGTATACATTATTTTACGCTTATTTGTTGTCAAGAATTTTGTTTTCAGGATAAATCATGTCAAACTCACAAAACACAGCTACACTTGGTGACGACAGCCTCGGACTCCACGGAGAGAATGAGAATGTTATCGCTCCGGGAGTCAAGGTTCCACATGCTGACCTCGGAGGAGAACCGCCCGCCAACCCGTTCGATATCGGTTCACATATTGCGTTGATTGCGGATTTAGGCGAGGACCTCGATGGAAGCATACGGAAATAGGGTCGAACTGACGATCGAGGTACTCAGGGCAGAGGAGATGAAGGTGTTAGTCTCCAAGTTATATTTGAAATGCTGCAAGCCCAACAGAACGCCATTGCCCAGTTGCAAAGTCAGCACGTGGCTCCGAATAGGGTCGAACAAGAGGCTACTCGCCGTACCGAGCCAGTGCCTGAAAGGTCGGGAGATAATACTTCGACAACTGACCCTGCTATAATGAGAATGCTCGAGGAGCTTACTAAGAGAATAAAATTAGGAGAAAAGAAAATCGAGGCCAACGACAAGAAGGTGGAAACCTATAACTCTCGAGTTGATCATATTCCGGGTGCACCACCGATCCTAAAGGGAATGGACTCCATAAAATTTGTGCAAAAACCATTCCCTCCAAGTGTGGCTCCGAAGCCCATACCAAAGAAGTTCAGGATGCCCGATATACCAAAATACAACGGGACCTCGGACTCCAACGAGCACGTTACCTCTTATACATGTGCTATAGAAGGAAATGATTTGGAAGATGATGAAATCGAGTCAGTATTACTAAAGAAATTTGGGAAGACCCTGTCGAAGGGAGCTATGATTTGGTATCACAACTTGCCACCAAACTCTGTCGATTCGTTCTCCATGATGGCAGATTCATTTTTAAAGGCACACGCTGGAGATATAAAAGTTGCAACGAGAAAATCGGACCTCTTCAAGGTGAAGCAGAGGGATAACGAGATGCTACGAGAGTTTGTATCTCGATTCTAAATGGAACGTATGGAGTTGCCACCGGTTACCGATGATTGGGATGTTCAGGCTTTCACCTAGGGATTAAATGAGCGGAGTTCGATCACATCGCGTCAACTGAAGCAAAATTTGATAGAGTACCCGTTGTGACTTGGGCAGATGTTCACAACCGATATCAATCGAAAACTAGAGTCGATGACGATCAACTGGGAGCCCCCTCAGGTTCAACACATCCTAATCGGTCGACAGGTAAAAACCAAAGAGATGTTGACAGAGAATCTAGGACAAATAAAGATCGGTATCAACCGTACATTTCAGATAGAAGGAATAACCATACGGGACGTAATTCCGACTGGGACGATCAGAAGGGTGACCGAGGACAGAATTCTTGGGGATTCATGAGCAAAACTAGATTCGAAAAATATGCAGATCCTGCAGAAGCACCCCGATTATCGGAGTACAATTTCAGTGTCGATGCATCGAGTATCGTATCGGCCATCTGAAGGATTAAAGACACTAGGTGGACCAGACCTATACAAACCGATCCCTCTCAAAGGAATCCACAAACTTGATGTGTAAGTACCATGGCACGCATGGCCAAAGGACCGAAGACTGCAGAAAGTTGAGAGAGGAAGTAGCTCGACTATTCAACGAAGGTCATCCGAGAATTCCTCAGTGATAGAGCCAAAAACACTTCAGGAAAAGAGACCGCCAACAGAAAGAACGAGCAAGAAGAACCTCAAAATGTTATCCACATGATCGTCGGCAGGGTCGACGTCCCACAAGGACCTATATCCAAATGCACCAAAGTATCGATCACAAAGGAGAAATGGACTCGAGACTATGTGCCCAAAGACACCCTCTCGTTCAACGACGAAGAAGCAGAAGGCATCTCAATTCCGCACAATGACGCCCTGGTAATTTCTATTTTGATAAATAAAATTCAAGTTAAACGTGTTTCGTGGGTCCAGGTAGCTCGGAAAACATAATCAGATCGAGGGTCGTAGAGTAGCTCGGCCTGCTAGACCAGATTGTACCTGCATCACGAGTCCTAAACGGCTTCAACATAGTTACTGAAATAACAAAGGGAGAAACAATCTTGCAAGTAAACATGGTCGGGACCATCCAAGACACAAAATTTCATGCCATCGAAGGCGACATGAGGTACAATACATTGCTCGGAAGGCCATGGATCCACAACATGAGGGAAGTACCATCGACCCTTCACCAAATGATGAAGTTCCCAACAGCAGATGGTGTGAAAACGGTTTAAGGGGAACAACACGCAGCAAAGGAGATGTTTGCAGTCCACGAGGTGACGATGATACCAGCACCTTCGACTTCAGAATAGTCGAGCACCAAAGATAAGCAAGCGGCCAAATAGCAATCACCTCCCCCAGCCTCGACCGAATCGGATAAGCAGGTAATCGAAGATGATGAAGAGGATTTTCTCACTCCTCGAACTTTCATCGTTCCCGAAGAATCAGATGCAACCAAATCGACAGTCGAATAGCTGGAATGGTGATACTTATCGAGTATCTACCCGAGCGCAAGGTATACCTGGGAATGAGGTTAACACCCGAACTCAGGAAAAGCTCATTCAATTTCTTATTGATAACATGTATTACTTTGCATGGTCCCATTTATACATGACAGGAATCCCACCCGAGATTACAACCCATCGGTTGAGCCTAGATCCCAAGTACAGACTGATAAAGCAAAATAGAAGGCCTTAGTCCGAGGTGAAGCACACCTTCATAAAGGAAGATGTAACTAAACTTCTTAAAATAGGGTCCTTTCGGAAAGTCAAATATCCCGAATGGTTAGCCAACATAGTCATAGTCTCTAAAAAAGGGAACAAACTTAGAATGTGTGTAGATTATAAGGACCTGAATAAAGCATGTCCAAAAGACTTTTTTCCTTTGCCTAACATCGATCGAATGATCGATGCTACGGCTGGCCACGAGATACTTACTTTTCTCGACGCCTATTCTGGGTACAACAAAATCCAGATGGACCCAGAAGACTAGGAAAAAACTTCTTTTATCACTAAGTATGGAACTTACTGCTATAATGTAATGCCCTTCGGGCTAAAAATTGCGGGGGATACATATCAACGTCTAGTTAACAAGATGTTCAAAGAACATATAGGAAAATCAATGGAGGTTTACATTGACGACATGTTAGTTAAGTCCCCGCGCACAGAGGACCATTTGACTCATTTGCAGGAGACATTCGAAATCTTGAGGAAATACAACATGAACCTTAACCCCGAAAAGTGTGCCTTCGGGGTCATCTCGGGTAAGTTCCTCGGCTTCATGGTTTCAAATCGAGGGATTGAGATTAATACCGATAAGATCAAGGACATCGAGGACATCACTATCATGGACAGTGTAAAAGCCATTCAGAGGCTAACCAGGCGGATAACTGCCCTAGGCCGGTTCATATTGAGGTCGTCAGATTGGAGCCACAGGTTCTTTTCCTTATTTAAAAAGAAAAATGATTTTACATGGACTCCGGAATGTCAGCAAGTATTGGAGGAATTGAAACGGTACCTATTAATCCCACCTTTTCTCCACACCCCAAAGGCGGGTGAGAAGTTATACCTATACTTGGCGTTGTACGAGATAGCGATACGTGGAGTATTAGTTCGAGAAGAACAAGGTACGCCGTTTCCAGTTTACTACGTGAGTCAAACCTTAGGAGATGCTAAAACCAGGTATCCACACCTAGAAAAATTGGCATTTGCATTAATAAGCGCATCTAGAAAACTAAAGCCATATTTTCAGTGTCATCCTATATGTGTTATTACCACATATCCCCTTTGAAATATATTGCATAATCCCGAGTTATCGGGCCGATTGGACAAATGGGTAGTCGAACTCGACGGGTACGATATTGAGTATCAACCCCGAATGGCCATCAAGTCTCAAATATTGGCAGACTTCGTGGCATACCTTTCTCCAACCCTCGTACCCGAAGTGGAAAAGGAACTTCTACTAAAATAAGGTACATCATCAGGGGTATGGACCCTATTCATGGACGGAGCCTCGAATGAAAAAAGGTCTGGGCTTGGTATTGTTTTGAAACCGCCTACGGGAAATATTATTAGACAATCGATTAAAATGGCTAAACTAACTAACAACGAGGCCGAGTATGAGGCTATAATTGCAGGTCTCGAACTAGCGAAAAGTTTAGGGGTGGAAGTCATCGAAGCTAAGTGTAACTCCTTACTGGTAGTTAACCAGGTAAACAGAACCTACGAAGTTTGAGATGACAGGATGCAGAGGTACTTAGACAAATTGCAGGTCACCTTACACCGCTAAAAAGAATGGATCCTGCAGAATATGCCTCGAGAACAAAATACTGAGGCCGATGCACTTGCCAACTTGGGATCGTCAGTCGACGAAGACGAAATCAGCTCAGGGATTGTCGTCAACTCTCGAGGTCTGTAATCGAGGAAGGGCATGCCGAAATCAATTCAATAAGCTTAACCTGGGATTGGAGGAACAAATACATCAAATGTTTGAAGAACGGAAAGCTGACGTCGCATCCCAAGGAATCGAGGACCTTATGAACTAAAGCCGCTCGATTCGCATTAGACTAAGGCGAAACATTATACCAAAGGACATTTGATGGTCCATTAGCAGTATGCTTGGGGCCGTGAGATATGACTATGTTTTGTGAGAAATCCGCGAAGGAACTTGTGGGAACCATTCTGGCGCCGAGTCACTAGTTCGAAAGGTAATCAGAGCAGGATACTATTGGAATAGCATAGATAAAGACTCTAAGGAGTTCGTTCGAAGATGCGACAAATGTCAAAGGTTTGCACCAATGATTCACTAGCCCGGTGAACAACTTCACTCGGTCTTATCCTCATGGCCATTCATGAAATGGGGAATGGACATCGTCGGTCCTCTGCCATCGGCCCCAGGTAAAGCTAAATTCATATTATTTATGACTGACTATTTCTCTAAATGAGTTGAAGAACATGCCTTCGAGAAATTCAGAGAAAAAGAAGTGATCGACTTCATATGGGATCACATTTCATGTCGATTCGAAATACCTGCGGAGCTAGTGTGTGATAATGGAAAACAATTCATCGACAGTAAAGTAATGAAATTCCTCGAAGATCACAAAATAAAGAGGATACTATCGACACCATATCACCCTAGTAGAAACGGACATACCGAATCAACAAATAAAACTATCATCCAAAACTTGAAGAAAAGGCTAAACGAAGCCAAAGGGAAGTGGAGAGAAAAATTACTCGAGGTTCTATGTGCATATCGGAAGACATCGAAGTCCAGTACCGGAGCAACTCCGTTTTCTTTAGTCTATGGCTCTGAAGCCTTAATACCTGTCGAAATCGGAGAGCCCAGCACCAGGTTTCGACATGAAATAGAAGAATCGAACCACGAGGCAATGAATACCATCCTTGAATTGTTATATGAAATACGAGAAGTGGCACTTGTTCAAATGGCCGCGCAAAAGCAACGAATCGAGAGGTATTACAACAGAAGAACCAATCTTCGACACTTCAAAGTCGTGGACTTGGTCTTAAGGAAAATCACCATCAATACTCCAAACCCTAATGAAGGGAAACTCGGTCCTAACTGGGAAGGGCCCTATCAAATCCTCGACATAGTCGGGAAAGGATCGTACAAGCTTGGAACAAGGGACGGCGAGCCATTGTCGAATAATTGGAACATATCACTCCTCAAGTGATATTATTACTAAGGTACAAACTTTCTCCTTTTTCATTTACTTAAATATTCGACTTGTTGCAGGTATCCGGTCCAAGAAATTGAGACCTCAGGTTTTAAAGTACGCGTTGCACTCTTTTTCTCTTAGACCGGTTTTTATACCGAATGGGTTTTTTCCGGCGAGGTTTTTAACGAGGCAACAACTATGTGCTACCTGGGGGTAATTCAACAGTATCCAAGGCTTCTTTGAAATCAACCTCGAACATTGGGGGCATCACCCTCGGATGTAATGTAAATGGGTCTCGATAGGAAGAATTTTGTATTGAGCCAAACGGTCGAATGAACCGTGTCCATATAGATTAGCCGAGTCCCGACAACAAAACATGTACGCATGTATGAATAATACAAAGAAGCACTCTCTTTTTTCGCAAACATCTCGTGTTTGAAGTAGAATTTCTATTATATGAGTCATGTGCTTATGATCTATTGTGCAAAACTAACACTTGCGAAAAATGGCCCAAGGGCCAAGTGCAAGCATGCCTCGAACACTCGGGGACTACCTATTCGAGCTATCTAAGTTCGAAATCATAAGACCTAAAAAAGGCACCCCCGATATACCGGCCAAGGCCATCACACTCGGGGACTAAATGTTATCGGGAAACAAGTCCAAGAGACATACCCAAAGGCTACGGCCGTATTGAAGACTACGGTCATATAAAAAGGCTATGACCGAAATAATGCGGATCGGAGATGTCCGAATCCCGCCATAAACTAAAGGCCTTCAAATAATTTGAAAACTCGGTTAAATAAGGCTACCCTCGGCAAAGCAAACAAAAAAGGCTTCGATAAACTCATCCCTCAAATAAAAGGTTTCGATAATATCAGCCTTCGAAAAAGCCTCAAGAGGTATTAAATTATCTTAACACAAGCGAGTTAAGAAAAAATTGGGTTCCGACCATTGAACCCTCAAAAAATCCAACGGGTACAAAAAACACATGCTAAGGCATAAAGAAATTTTCACTAAGTCTTTTAGCTGAAAAAGGGAAAAATTATAGCCATTTTTAGAGGCCGAATTGTCCCAACGTAATGAGCCTAAGGGCCGACCTAAAAGAGCTTAAGGGCCAATATAAAAGAGCTTAAGGGCCGATCTAATAAGCTTAAAGGGCGATACGATTAGAGTTCGAGACCTCGCTCTCACTCAATTTGAACCCAAGGGTTCGGTTATTACGAGCTTAAATAAACGGGTAACTACAGCTCGAATATTCGCGTGAGCTGGAAAGCTTAGCAATCATTGATATAAACTTAAGGGTCTACCCTATTCTATAAAACTATCCGAGCTTGGTTATGTAATATAGCTCATCTACCAGTTCGAAACGAGCCATTCCCGAGACGAGTTCTCAAATAAGTTTTGGACTCGGGGACTTACCTTCATAGCTCGGGGACTCGCCCCTGTAAAAACAAAGAGCCTAAGGGTTTATCTCGATCACGAGTTGAAATGAAGCAATAAAATCTTTCAGCAAGAACAAGCAAACGTATAAGGGACATGAAAGAAAAACTCATGAAGGCATTAAAGGAAATTTTTTGATTATATAAAAAATATATATGTACAAAGGGCCAGCCAGTGCCTTCCAAAAGAAAAAAGAAAAAGAAGTTACAATATAGTTGTGATCGGGGCTAGTCCCCTCAATACTGGTCTCCTCCCGAGCAGATTCTTCAGAGGCATCTTCTTCAACAACCTCACCTTCGTCTTCTCCATTACTGGACACACCATCATCATCATCATCGGAAGAGACGAGCTGCCTGGCTTCGGCCTCGAGCTCTTTTGCCCGAGCAATCTCCTCGGAGAGGTCAACACCTCGAGCATGAATTTCCTCGAGGGTTTCCCTCCGGGATTGGCACTTTGCCAAGTCACTGGTCTGCTGCTCTCGATTGGAAGCCTCCCTCAGCTGGGTTTGAATAGCTATGGCATCAGCCCGGTACACGGCTATGGATTTGTCCACCTTGGCTTTAGTCTTTTCGATCTCAACCTTGGCTTCATTGAGCTCGGCTTCGAGCTCTTCGACCATTTTTTCCTGAGCAGAACCTTTTTCTCTAAGGTCCTGGAGTTGGGCCTCCGCCGAAGATAACTTGGACAAAGTTGCTTCCTTTTCAACAGCAAGATGGTCCATCCTAACTTTCCACCGATTGGAGTCGGTCCTAACCTGGTCGACCTCCGCCTGAAGAAGACCAATCTTCTCCCCCTTCTGCTGCAGCTGAGCCATCGAAGTTTTAGCCTCGACAGTGGATTTGATTCCATACTGTATCAGTAAGGTGGTTACCTTCTTGTCTAACTCGGCCTCCTCCTCATGAGCCTTGGTCAGGTCCGCTTGAAGGTCCTTTATGACCTCGTCCTTATGGCCACAAAGAGTCTTCAGAGAGTTTCTCTCCTCCGAGACCCTTTGAAGATCGGCCTTGCATTGAATGAGGTCATCTTGGAATTTGGCAGAGGCCTATACAAAGAATAAAAACACAAGTTAAATCTATGAGAGAATGACCTTAGAAAAAGGGTGAAGAGAAATAAACTAGCATTTACCTTGGAGAAAAGTTGCTGAGATTCCGCTATGAGAATCGAAGCATCGGTAGTGTCGGAGGCATCATCGACCCCCATGAAGCAATCCTAAAAAGGATCATTAGTGCTAGAGCCTCCGCCAATCTCGGGGGTCTTCAGCCTTTGGGTGTCCCTTATCGCCCCTTCAGAAAAGACCAACGTGGAAGGCATTTGACCTATTGTCATAGCTCCAAGGGAATCGCTCAGAGCGCTCTGTCCGATCCTCTTGGTCTCAGAACCGGCCCTTCCCGGTGTAGAAGTCGATGATCGAGACACCATATCGACCTCAGGAGATTTGGGGATCACCCCCGATTTTACCTTCAAAGCCTCCTCGACGTGAGGCTCGGTTGCAGCAGGCGGCAACTCAGGATGCGAAGCATCCTCGATAGCCTTTCTGGGGTGAACTATCAACGTTGAAGAACTTTATTCTTCCTCCTCCTCGTCCTGATACCTCAACGTTTGGAGTGCGCCCACTGAGAGGCCGACTGTTTTTCTCCTTACCCTTCGAGGTTTGGGTTTGGAGACCTCGGATTGCGAGGGATTTTTTCTTTTCTTGTCCTTTTCCAGCCTCGGATCCGGAGACGTGGCTTCGCTACCTTCGCTCGAAGGCCTCATAATGACATCTTTGGTCAGGCCTGCATAAACAGAAGATCAATAATGGAGAAAAGGAGTAATTGTTTAGGAATACGTAAGAAGGGACCTTACCATGGTTTTTGGCCTCCCACTTGCCTTTAGCCAAATCACTCCACACTCGTTCAACACGAGTCAAGATGGAGGAAAGCTTGTGGATCCAATCTTCAAAATCAGGCACCGCCTCGGGCATCCAAGGGTCGGCTGCATGGTCAGAGAAAAATGTTAGACAAGATCGAAAGATACACAACCAAAAGAACAAAAAGTCACTTATGTTTGGCTTTCCACTCCTCGGGAAACGACATCTTTTCTTCTGGTATTATATCACAGGTCCTCACCCGTATGAATAGACTCATCCAACCCCGATCTTTATCTCCGTAGATGTTCAAGAAAGGGCTTTGTTTTCTCGACAGTTAAGTCTGATTATCCCTCGATAGAGTCGNTGACCGAGCGTGACCTCGTACCTCTTGCAGAAGTCGAAGATCACGGAGTCGACGGGACCCAATGTGAAGGGGTAAGTGTAAACACTCAAGAACCCCTTCACATATGTGGTGATGCTTTCTTCAGGAGTAGGAATTTGCACCACCACGTCAGGACCCCATCTGCAATCCTTCTTCATGGTCTCGACATGGCCCTCAATAATCGAACACATGTACACCGACACATGTTCACATCGGGCTGACACCGATGAGGGGTTATCAACCTTAAAATCAGTTTTAAGGACACAGGGCCCAGGTACGTATTCATGGATGGGCGGTTCTATCTGCGTTTTATCGTTGGCCGGCCGGGAGGAAGAAGATGGAGCTTTCTCCTTTTGCGGTACTGTTTTAGAGGTCTTCGCCATTTACGTGTGGGTGGGGAATAAAAAGAAGGTTTAGAACTGGCGGCTCTGGTGGAAAAACGGTGGTTTAGTAAGCGTCGATGAGAGGAAAGCAAGAAGGATTGTGAATTTAAAGGTTAGCGATCAAAGCAAAGTAAAGTTTGCATCTATTAAGGAGCCGGTATTTATAGGTTTAAAATGGCGGTCCGGTGCCACTAGCGGTCAACTGATGACTGACATGCATTGGTGGTTTTTTGGGAACTGAACCGACGGGACATTTCAGTCACATCCATCACTTACGTCATGAGGATGACGTCATGGTCGAGGTATCAAAGAATCGGGGCTCAAATCGTTTCTGATCATGTCATTCTACGAAATGCGGGGACTATCTGTATACGGTAAAAATCGAGCATACCCGATTCTACGGGTTCGAGGGTATGTCTCGAGAATGAGCCGGTATCGAAGCAAGTTCGGGATCAGAGAATATGAAGAATAAGGGATCGAGATAAGGCTAAATCGATACCACAATAACAGAATGACGAGATATCCGCGATCGACCACCTATTTCAGCGAGAATCTCGGAACTGATAGAACCATTAATGGTTAATGGTATCAATCATGTATTTTAGTTCCGAAATTAGAGTCATACCTTATTTAGGATTCCTCTACACCTGTTTATTTATAAAAAGGGACACATTATCATTATTATCATCATACGCACTTACCACTTACACCATTACTAAAAATTACAAAGCACTCTGCTCTTTCATTCGCTCTTTAACTTTTTATAGTTCTTATTGTTCATATTACTATTGTTGCTCTTACTGTTCTTCGCACTTGATCTCGAGTCTAATCCAGATCGGGGTCGATAACTTGCAATTACACGAGTTAGATCCATTTAAATCGTTTAATTCCTTTATTTATTTAGCTATTTATCAATTGACATTGAATTAGATCACATATCATTATAACCACATTACAAGTTTAATTGTTACTCGTATTTTGAGGTAAACACCAATATAAATAAGCTTCTTCAAAAAATTTATTTACAACGAAATACTTAATGGACATCCATAATATAATATATTTATAACATACTTCAATTTATTTGGCATCGAAGTGTTGTTATTGAGTGGACATGTTGTTGTTGTAAGCGTTGTTATTGTAAAACTTCAACAAATAACTTACACCTAAAGTTTTGTCCACTTTTGCCATTCTTTTCTTGACTTTTATGTCTTAATCCATTGAGTTGATTTTTCTTTTTTCAGAAATCTCTTCGGTTGTTGATTTGTCTATTCTTGAGTTACTGGCCACCCAATTCCAGATCATCAAAATAAATAAAGTAAACAAAAAAATAAAAATATAAACAAATGACCACTACCCAACAAACAAAATACACCTCCTAGATCCAAATTGAGTTTTTTTTTAGAAATTTTTGAGTCTTAAGTGTCACCAAACTGCCCCAACTGAAGTTAACCTTCAAGCTAAAGCAACCCCCCCCCCCAAAACCCCAAATCCATCCCCTGTCGGCAAACACAAAAACACTCACTTTGTAACATTTCACATACTCTTAAAGATTCAAACTTGAGTCAAATGCTGGATTTAAGAATCAAGACTTGAACTTTCTCAAATAAAGATTCAAACTTTAGTCACATTTTTGTTTACTCTGTGTGTGTGTGTGTGTGAGAATTGAGGTGGTGTGATTTCAATGTTAGTCCAAGATCGTGAGGGTTCTGGACCTAAATCCCCAAAAGGACCAAAACCCACTAGGGAAAGATCATCAATTCCCTTATCAGTATCATCAAATGCCAAGAATCTTGATTTTTCTACATGGGTTTCTGAAAATCTTTACAAAGTTCTCACCTTTTTACTCTTAATCTCCACAATTGCCATTTTTTTCTACCTCCATAGTGCTGCTGGTGATACCACTACACTCCTTTGTTTGCAGTCAACTCAAACTCACTCTATTAAACCTGAATTTCCCAGAATTAAGTGGAATGATATACCAAGAATCTCAGATAAGTCTACACCTTATGCAAATTTTAAATCTGAGAAATGGATTGTGGTTTCTGTTTCAGATTACCCCTCAGAAGAGCTTAAAAAGATGGTAAGGATCAAAGGGTGGCAGATTCTTGCAATTGGGAATTCAAAAACTCCTAACGATTGGATTTTGAAAGGTACAATTTACTTGTCTTTGGAAATGCAAGCGAAGTTAGGATATAGGGTTGTTGATTACTTGCCTTATGATTCTTATGTTAGAAAAACTGTTGGTTATTTGTTTGCTATACAACATGGTGCTAAAAAGATTTTGGATGTCGATGATCGCGGTGTTGTGATTGATGATGATATTGGTAAACATTTTGATGTTGAATTGATTGGTGAGGGTGCTAGGCAAGAGGTGATTTTGCAGTATAGTCATGATAATCCTAATAGGACTGTGGTGAACCCGTATATCCATTTCGGCCAACGTTCCGTTTGGCCTAGAGGTTTGCCATTGGAAAATGTGGGTGAGATTGGACATGAGGAGTTTTACACTGAGATTTTCGGTGGAAGGCAGTTTATCCAGCAAGGGATCTCGAATGGTTTACCGGATGTGGATTCGGTGTTCTATTTTACTAGGAAGTCAGGGCTTGAAGCATTTGATATTAGGTTCGATGAGCATGCCCCGAAAGTGGCGTTGCCCCAGGGTATGATGGTGCCTGTTAATTCGTTTAATACGATTTTTCATTCATCTGCATTTTGGGGTTTGATGCTGCCAGTTTCTGTTAGTACAATGGCTTCGGATGTTTTAAGAGGATATTGGGCACAAAGGCTATTATGGGAGATTGGTGGATACATTGTAGTGTATCCTCCCACTATTCATCGGTATGATAGAATCGAGGGATATCCTTTTTCCGAAGAGAAAGATCTACACGTGAATGTTGGCCGCTTAACCAAGTTTTTGGTAGGGTGGAGATCGGGTAAACACAGGTTGTTTGAAAAGATATTGGAGTTAAGCTATGCAATGGCTGAAGAAGGCTTTTGGACTGAGCAAGATGTCAAGTTTACCGCTGCATGGCTTCAAGATCTGCTTGCTGTTGGGTACATGCAGCCTCGACTAATGTCTTTGGAGTTGGATCGGCCAAGGGCAAGTATAGGCCATGGCGATAGGAGGGAATTTATACCTCAGAAGTTGCCATCTGTGCATCTTGGTGTAGAAGAGATTGGTACAGTGAATTATGAAATCGCCAATTTGATCAAGTGGAGGAAGAATTTCGGCAATGTTGTGCTCGTAATCTTTTGTAATGGACCTGTTGAACGTACTGCCTTGGAGTGGAGATTGCTTTACGGCAGGATATTTAAGACGGTTATCATATTGTCCAACCAGAAGAATGTAGATCTTGTCGTTGAAAAGGGAAATGTGGATTATATTTACAGGTTAGTCATCAATATCCTTTTTCTTTCACTTTTTAGTTTTTTGGGAATAAGTTTATGAATTCTGTTGAAAGTTTACCTTTCTCAAAAAAAATTATGGTTTCTGTTGTTATCTTGGGTGGAAAAGTATAGAGGGGATAGTTAGTATGTGTAACACCCCAGACTTTAGACAAAGTCCCACATCGGCAAAACACAAAAGGGATGCTGGGTATATAAGTTAACAAGCCTTAGACCCTAGCGACGCGTTTTAAACCCGTGAGGGCCTAGACCCAGAGTGGACAATATCACTAACGGGCTGGGCTGTTACAGATGGTATCAGAGCCACTCTTGTGTCAGCCTTGCCGATGGTGGGTCAAAGTTCAACTGAGTTTAGGCAAATCCCGGTTAGGCGGGGCAAACCTCAGTGCTGAGTCTAGGCAAATCCCATGCGGCGGGGCAAATCTTAGCGAGGATGCTTAGTCCATAAGAGGGGGTGTATGTAACACCCCAGACTTTAGACAGAGTCCCACATCGGCAAAATACAAGAGGGATGCTGGGTATATAAGTTAACAAGCCTTAGACCCTAGCGACGCGTTTTAAACCCGTGAGGGCCTAGACCCAGAGCGGACAATATCACTAACGGGCTAGGCTGTTACAGATGGTATCAGAGCCACTCTTGTGTCAGCCTTGCCGATGGTGCGTCAAAGTTCAACTGAGTTTAGGCAAATCCCGGTTAGGCGTGGCAAACCTCAGTGCTGAGTCTAGGCAAATCCCATGCGGCGGGGCAAACCTCAGCGAGGATGCTGAGTCCATAAGAGGGGGTGTTACAAGAGTCCCACATTGGCAAAATACAAGAGGGATGCTGGGTATATAAGTTAACAAGCCTTAGACCCTAGCGACGCGTTTTAAACCCGTGAGGGCCTAGACTCAGAGCGGACAATATCACTAGCGGGCTGAGTTGTTACAGTATGAAACCGGTCTCCCTTGTTAACCTATAAAGCATATTATCAATTGAACTATGACATCTTTTTCCGAATTTCTTTTATTTGGTATACATTTGTTTCCATTCCTTTGGTAGAGGTGATCAATAGATAAATCAGTGAGCTCACTGAGAGTTGTCATGCAAGAGTGAGAAGTAATTATTGATGAACCTCAGTAGTTACTATGCTGCCTTTCTTTTTCCTTCCCTAATTAAGTAATGGTTGTACTGATATAGTAGAAAAAGTCGGGACCTTGTATACAAGGCATAAAGAAAAGGTAGAGAATCTCAAAAATATGTAAAAGAGGAACTGATGTTGTTATTAATCAGATCTCATAAGTGCTCCAAATATTTACAAGAAATAACTAAAGGTAAGAATCTGTGATGTATTTTTAGATCCTCCCCGACGACCTTTGGTTTCTCTCTTCTAAATGGTCCACATGAGGGCTAGAGGGGCCATGTCCTATGCTCTATTTCTCCTTCTTCTGTTCTAAAATTCCCAGCTAAGAACTAAGAAGCTTATCCTTGACATTTGCCACCATTAGCCATTCACTTCCTCAATGCATGCCTTTTTGTCTAAATCTTCTGAAATTTCTGTTTCTTCTTCTTTTAATTGTGTTGTATAGTTATAACCCTGAAGAAGAATTCTTAGTTGATTAATAGAAGCAGAAAAATACCAAGTTCAACAACAACAACAACAACAACCCAGTGAAATCCCACAAAAGTGGGATTTGGGGAGGGTAGTGTGTACACAGACTTACTCCTACCCGAGGGGTAGCGAGGCTATTTTCGATAGGCCTTCGCCTCAAGAAGACGAAAAGAGACAATAGATAAGTAGCAGGAACAGAAAGCAGAAATATAACAACAGCATCGTAAGAGCCCGAAACAGAAGATCAACGTTATAAACAGAAGAAAATGAGTTGAAAATGATATAAGGAGGAACTCTTACTTATCGGGTAGGAATTCCTCTTTTAACAGTATGATGAGAAAAATTTCATGGGATAGTATGGTGAAGTCAAATCACTTTCTCCTACTCAAAGTACCACAATGTCGAAGATACCAAAAGATCACCTGATTAGTGAAAGCATTCAACTCATACTTGAAGGAGAATTCAAATTCTTTTCTTTTCTTTTCTCCTCTTAATACAAGGATCAAGGTGGGGAAAGATCACTAACTGAAAACGGAAGCAGAATGACAAAACCTCACAACCCTAAACCTGCAAGCTCTTGTACTCAGTCTCACTCCCCCCTCCCCTCCAAATTCCCAAAAGCATCTTCCTAACTTCGCGCTTTATTAGTTGCTTGATGATCACTCTTCTTCTGCTCCAGCCGTTGTTATACGTATTTATCTATGGGTATAAGTGGTCAACCTTATCTGCTTGAATCTCACTGATGATGCTTGGTGCACTAGTGATTTCAGTCGCAGCTCAATTTAATGAGATGTTGGTCATTTCTAGATATGCAGTGTGCATTAGAACATCCATGCAAATGCATATTTTATGTTTGCGATTTTGTGATGGATTCACGTGATTGTTTCTCCACTTAATTTTGTAAAGGTTGCCGGTTTCTTTCTTTCTTTTTTTCTGGAGCGTTTTTAGCTTGTTACTAGCATAAAGTGTTGAGTTTGACTCGAGGATTTGCTGCAAATGATGTTGGAGTGTGACCTGAAACTATTAAGTTGTAGCTGCTTGAAATTCATCAACTACTTTTCCTTGATATAAAAATATCTGACTCACACTGAAGTGAAATAGGTCAATAAAATGCAGCTCATCATTCATGGAATATTTTGTAACATCTAGCATATTTATGTGTCTTCATTGACGTACTCGTGGGCAGAAATTATTTTGTGTTCTGAGACCATGGCACTATATGTTGGGTTAGGAGATTGGAATTGCATACGGCGACTGCAATATAATGGTCTGTACAAACATGAGGCTTCTGTGGCCGAAATTCTTCAAGATCATATTTTGGTCAGATGGTCGTAGACAACATAAGAAGTCTTGATCACCTGACTCACTTTGAAATAGTTCGGCACGAAGAGGAGTAATTGAGGAGAATGGGAAAAAGAGGTGTTTGAGAATGAAGTTTCAGACTAGTGATCATACATATGTTATCTATATTTTTGGATACACCAGATGCAGTGTTGGAGAGGAAAAGGGCATCAAGCGTGGTTGTAAATATGGTGATACTTATTAGTTACCTTTCTCAAAAAAAAAGGTGGTGATATTTGTGCTACACAGGACCTACTGCTATAATGGTGCTTGAGGGGTATACGGGAGTTCTCTCCCTTTTGATTAATATAATTTACCTTATAAAAAAAAATGGTGCTTGAGGGAGAATTTGCTTCAAACTTTTAACTCCACCCTTTGATTGTTGATAAGCTCATTAAATGAAACGGTCTAGGATTTTCTAAACATCTAATTGCTTCGCTCCTATTCTAATTCAGTGTTGGGTAGAACTTTGGTACAACACTTGTTGCAATCTGTGACTCTTGTTATACCAACCAGTAAATCAGTGCTAGCAGTAATGGAAGATACTCCTACCATAGCATATGCAAAAATAACATGACTTTCTGGTTATTCTTTTTATTCAAAAACTATTCTAATTGTGTTTGTCTAAATTTTTATCTTGGTTACATGAGAGTTCAGATATTCTTGATTTAAATACTAAATAGAATGTTGGCAAATTTTGTTTCAGGTATGCGCCAAAGTTATTCGATAGATACTCTAGTGCAGAAGGCTTTCTATTTCTTCAGGACGATACTATCCTTAATTACTGGAACTTACTTCAAGCTGACAAGTCTAAGCTCTGGATAACAAACAAGGTAAGTACATATATGAAGTCCTTATTTTTGGTATCAACTTCTTGTTAGTGGGAGGTTTCTATTCTTTGTTACTTGTTACAGATTCAGCCAATTCCCACTTTGTTATGCTTTAATTGAAGGCATTTTACTGCTATGTTCTCTCGTTTCTTATGTTATTACTTGTACTTCTTGCTGTTATTCATAGTCGTCACATGTCTTTCTTATGCATGCAGTTATCCAAGTCATGGCACTCTGTTTCAGTTGCTGGCAATTCTGACTGGTTTCTGAAGCAAGCAGATGTTGTTAAGAAAGTGGTAGCGACAATGCCAGTACATTTGCAAGTCAATTTCAAAGAGTCAATGAAAGATGACGAGACCTTAACGCTATGCAGTTCAGAGATATTCTACATCCCTCGGCGTTTTGTATCCGACTTTGTCGATCTTGTTAATCTAGTGGGGAATCTTGACATGCATCATAAGGTTGCAGTGCCAATGTTTTTTATGGCAATGGATTCTCCACAAAATTTTGATTCAGTGTTGAATTCGATGATTTACAAGAAGAAGCCTCAGGGTAATTTAACAACATTTTATTCAGCCGAAGCGCCTGCAATTCATCCCTGGAAAGTATCAAGTGAGCAAGAGTTCATAAAGCTGATCAGAGTTATGGCAGCAGGTGATCCCCTATTAATGGAGTTGGTATAGTGTAATGATAGATTCAGTAAACATACTTGGAAAGGTCCCACAGGGAAAATGTAAAGTTTATGTGCAGCTGAATTCTGCCATTCTTTTATACCATTCTTTAGTAGGGGGGGATGGGGTGAAAGGAAGGTTTTGTGCTCTTGTAGATTTTTGTTGTACTACTATTGTAACTGTCAAAAAATTTTGTGGCAAGAGAAATTAAAGGAGAAAACAGTGCTACTAGCTTTCTTCTGATTTTCATTTTGCTAAAGTTCCACAGAACATTCTTTGTACATCTTTAGTCCTTTACATGTATACAGATGAGAAAATTAATATTGCTTTCATTTTTTTTTAATCTTGATGTTCGCACAGTTGAACTATAAATGTCCCAAGACTGCAGTTGACACACTTGGAGTGTGCTTGGTAAGACGGAAGTCATTTCCACGGAAAATGTTTTCCATTGTTTGATTGGTGAGTAGAACATATTTTGCGGGAAAATGTATATTGAAGAACCGAGAGTGTTATGATGAAGTTTTTGAGTACTAACTATTAATAATAATGTCTCAAGTGTGTGTTAGAACAAATAAAATGAAACTAATAGTCAAGATAGTTGTAAGTGAAACGACTTCTAGCCTAATTGAGGATAGCCATTTTCCTCCGTTTGATGAAAATGTTTTCCTTGAAAAATGCTTTCTAGTTACCGAGCACCAGAAAATGACTTCCGTCATACCATACCCATTGTAGAAGGCAACATTTTGAGGAGAAGATTACAATTTCAAGTTTCAAGCTCAAATATATGTGGAAGCAGTATTTTCTCATAGAAGTAGAAGGACATCCCCAAAAAATGAACTAAAACTACATTGGGGACTCTCAAAGGAATTCACATCAGCAACAGTTAGGAAACAAACAGGCAACATTCAGAGATCATTTTATTTGCTATACATTTATCGATCGATTCCCTCAATCTTGTCTTCAACTTCTGAGTATAATTGCTTGAGTTTCTCAATATTCTCTGCAGAAGTTTCCCAGTATCCACGCCCGTTAGCTTCCAAGAATGTCTGAAGCAACTTCCTGAAAGAATTTGGGTTTGTGTTCATGAGCCTGTTCAACATCTCCTCGTCTTGAATGAAGGTTGTGTTGGCTTCTTCGTACACCCAGTTATCAACTTGGCCTGAAGTTGCACTCCACCCCACTGTGTTAGTTAATCGTTTCTCAATCTCACGAACACCCTCATAGCCAGTGGAAAGCATGCCTTCGTACCACTTTGGGTTCAACAACTTTGTCCTTGCATCAAGCCTCACAGTCTCAGACAACGTACGTACCTGAATCATCACAGAGTGAGGCATTAGACATAAACTAAAAGAGCTTCTATCAACTGAATGAGTAACACTTTCCAAGTTACTAACAAGTGATAAAACTCACCTGAGCATTAGCAGTAGTGGTGTCAGCAATGTATGCACTAGGCTTCTTCCCGTCTTTCCTGAGGTTTTGCACGAGGTTGGTTGGGTCTGAATCGAAGTAGTGACTCACGTCTGTGAGTGAAATTTCTGATGAGTCAAGGTTCTGGAATGTGGCATCAGCCGTGCTAAGAGCCATCTCAAAAACTTTCCTCTTCTCAGTCATTCCAACACCAGGAGCATCACAGTCAAATGCAAATGACTTTCGGCTCAAGTACATGTCTTGAAGTTGCTTCTCATCATTCCATGTTGAATTCTCAACAGCAAGGTTAATGTTGGAGGAGTAAGATCCTGAAGCATTTGAGAAGATCCTTGTAGCAGCTTCACGAACATCAACTCCGAGTGTTTTTGCTTGTTCTAGTGCATGTTTCCTGACGTAGTTTTGGTCTTCTGGCTCGTCGAGCTCCGCAACCATCTTGACTGCTCGATCAAGGAGATTCATCTGTTGGAACAAAAAAACAATAATCATCATCTGCGTTTGTAATCTAATAGAGCAAGCAGAAGATATTGTAAATAGAACAGCTTGACATTGCACTAGTGCCAATACCTGATTGATGAAGAGATCTCTGAACACCCCAGAGCAGTTGACAACAACATCAACTCTAGGCCTTCCAAGCTCTTCAAGACTAACAGTTTCCACCCGGTTAACCCGTCCTAACGAGTCTGTAACTGGCCTAACACCAATCATCCACATAACCTGTGCCAATGACTCCCCATAGGTCTTGATGTTGTCTGTTCCCCAGAGAACCAGAGCAACAGTCTCCGGGTACTTGCCCCCGTTGTCGGCCTTTTGCCTCTCCAACAATCTTTCAACAACAATTTTGGCACTTTGCACTGCTGCTACTGTGGGAATAGCTTGTGGGTCCAAAGCATGGATGTTTTTCCCAGTAGGCAAAACTTTCGGGTTTCTGATCGGATCCCCTCCTGGACCTGGTTCGACATATTTCCCTTCTAGAGCCTGTTTCAAGCTTCCCACCTCGTTGTTAGCGACAATTAGCTTCAGACACTCTCCCAAGAACTGGAATAGAACTCTGAGCTTTTCCCTATCAGCTCTGTAAAATTGGGTGTTTGACAAATACTGGATCCATGGTTCATTTATACCAAAACCAAGGATTGAGGTTAGCTTGTCATTGACATTCACAACCTGACCCTTGTTGTTTGTCGTACGTTCGACAAATGCTGATATTGCTCCACGTGATGCCTCAGTAATTTGACGGAGCAGCTCCACATCTCGTAAGATGCCCTGGTCATTTCCTCTGTAAATCTCCTCAATGCTTCTTCCAACCGTCGCAGCCAATATAGATGGAAGGGCAGAAATACCCTCTTCAGGACGGTCCAATGCAGCAATATTGACAAGAGTAGCAACTGCTTCCATCGCTGTTGGAGGTTCACCAATGATGTGAAGTCCACACGGAAGAAGACGAGACTCGATCTCCATAATCTTAGAGTATACTTTTCCTACCACAAGGTCACGCTCTTTGGCCGAGATTTCCTCCCCTTCTTCTGGAAGATCAACATCCTTGTCAAGATTACACTGTCTAGCTGTACTGATGATAGAGTTCACAATCTGTTGGCCACGGCCTGAGTCTTTCAAAGATTGGTATGAGGAAATGAGCTCGCTGAGCTGCTTGAGTCCCTTGTAGAGTCCAGCATTCTCAGCTGGAGGAGTCAAGTAGCTAATGGTATTCGCATAACTCCTTCGTTTGGCAATAGTTGCTTCAGATGGATTGTTTGCTGCATAGTAATAGACATTGGGAATGTTCCCAATGAGACTATCTGGGAAACAAGCATCGCTCATTCCCACCTGTTTACCTGGCATGAACTCAAGAGAACCATGAGTACCAAAGTGGAGAACTGCATCAGCTTTGAAAATTTTCTCCACAAAGGAATAGTATGCAGCAAAACCATGGTGTGGGCTAGCTGATTTGGAGAACAGGAGTCTCATCGGATCACCCTCGTATCCAAATGTGGGCTGAACACCGATAAAGACATTACCGTACTGTTTACCATATACCAAGAGATTTTCTCCATCAGAGTTCAAATTACCAGGTGCTTTCCCCCAGTTTTCTTCAAGAGCAGTAGAATAGGGGGTTAGCTTCTGGTATTCTCTAACGTTCATCTTGTAAGCTATGTTAAGATTTGGGCTGCTGAACTGAGCTTCTTTGTCGTGAATTACTTCTTCAATCAGTTGTGCAGAAGTCTCAGGCAGCCCCTCAACGTTGTAGCCATCTTTCTTGAGATCTTTGAGCACAGAGTATATGGACGCAAAGACATTCAAGTATGCAGCAGTTCCGACATTGCCTTTGTCTGGAGGAAAGCTGAAGACAGTGATTGCCAACCTCTTCTCAGCCTGCACATTGTTTAGTTACACATTGGGCATCAGTAGCAGAAAATAATTTGACAATTGTTATAATGCAACATAATTAGATTAATAAATCCACCGAATAATTCTAGCTAAGAAAGATCATAATACACATTTAGGGAGAATTACTGAAAAGGGAACCACAGGTTTCCAAGTTCCAATATTGTTGTCCCTTTGGTCTATTGACTATTTTAAGTAGAGAAACTGAACAATTCTAACCCTAAACAGGAAAATGGAAAATTTCTGATTCCTTACAAGAACTTCATCCAATTTGCAATGATCATGAATATTAGTGTTTTAAAAGGCATTTTCGAGGCGAGCTCCGGGGCGAGGCGCACCAAAAAATACCCCGAGGCGATGGTGTGGGGCGAAAGTCTCAACAGCCATATGCCCGGGAATTCGGGGCGTACGCTCGGGCGTTCGGGGCGTACACCCGGGGGTTTGGGGAGGTTTTTGTAGTGAGGCGTAAGCCCGAGAGACTTTTTCAAATTAAAACAAAATTTGTTGCATAAGTCCTTTATATAATACCCAAATTCTCAAATTATATTATAAATATTTACTATAATTATATAATTTTTAAAATATTAAAAATTATATACCCATGAGGCTAACGCCCCGTGCCTCGGGGCTTACGCCTCGCTGAGGCATATGTAAAATGCCTTTACGCCCACGCCTTTTAAAACACTAATCATGATAAAGACATTGAACATTCATATCTCAGTTCATTAGACTTTCTGAAGTCCTAATAAAAGTGATCGAGATTCAAATTATAGAAGACCGGAACCCTTAAACTTGTCCACATCAAAAATTATTTAGAAGCAACAGGTAAGAGAGTACTAACAATGGTCAAAAATTAATTTCCAGTTAGTCAAAGAAATGGATCCAAGTTAATCAGTATTGAAAGTAATTGACCATGTTAATTACACTTCATCATGTCAAATGAATTGTCATAGGAATAAATAAGTTAAATGATGTCATTGGTCTAAGCATTTCTCTGATATATTTCATTTTTCAACTAACCAATAAAAGGGCAGCCCGGTGTTCGAAGTATCTCGCATTCACGCAAGGTCCGGGGAAGGACCTCACCCCAAGGGGGTGTAATGTAGGCAGCCTACACTGATGCAAGTATCATTGGTTGATTCCACGGCTCGAACCCGTGACCTATAAGTCACACGGAGACAACTTTACCGTTGCTTTACGATTTCAATTAGCCAATTCATTACTTTAAAACCACTAAACAAATCTCATCTTTTAATCAGAACCAATATGAAAAGAACCAATATTTCAAGACTACTACAATAGAATAGTGGGCAAGAACCAAAATTTCAGCACACATACCTTTGTTTTTCTCTTTAGCTCTCCCCATTTGATTGCCCTGGTGCAAAGCTGCTCCACTCTTTTGTGAAGAGCATGTGATTTCCCTGGATATTTCAAGTAATGAAAGGAAAATTAATCAAACTAAACATATTTTTGCATTTCATATCTAGTAGAAATGGAAATCAACATTGCTAAGGGAAAGAACAAAGAAGTAAAAAGATACTTGCCTGTTCTTGGATCACGACCGGCGAATACGATGGGCTCCATTCCTCCATCCAGTTCAGGGAGAGCAACTTGTAGAGCCACCTGAATAGGGTGCAGCCCCAAAGTACTATTCAACCATTCCTCTGTTGTTTGGAAAACCAAAGGCAATGCCACAATATAAGGCACATCTAGCTTCATCAATGCCTCAATAGCCCTTGGATGATCTTGTCTTGCTGGCCCTCCAACAAGTGCAAAACCAGTAAGTGATATTACTGAATTCACAAAAGGCTTCTTTGTAATAGGATCAATGAAGTATCTCTCAACCGGCCCCGAAAAATCTAGCCCACCGGCGAAAATTGGGATAACTTTAGCCCCTTTTGCCTCCAATTCCATGATCACAGCCACATAGTGACTCTCATCACCAGTAACAATATGACTCCTTTGCAAAACCAGCCCAACAACAGGAGCATTTGAACTCTTGAGTTTCTCATTAGTATCCCTCCTTGTTGCATACCAATTCAAATACTCCTTCACATCATCATACATACAAGGAGCCAAAGGGTGCCAAATTCCATTATCCAAGTACAAAACCGGATCCGAGTAGTCGATTTTCATCCCTTTAAGAGCAGGAACATAAGAACCAGATATCATTTTCAAGAAATTCACCAAATTATCAGGTGAACCTCCTAGCCAAAACTGCAAACTTAGTATATACAACCTAGCATCTTGAGCTTTATCACTTGGTAAGTACTTCAAAACCTTAGGCAATGTCCTCACAAGCTTCAACATCTGATCAGAAAAACCAGCAGAAGAAGATTTCTTCTTCTTGAAAAGCTCAAAAAATGGACTCTTTGATTGCCCCAACTGAGACATACTAAAAGATCCCAATTTGTTCAGCCTCATCACCTCAGGCATTGATGGAAACACCAAAACTGCATCTAGTCTGTCCCTTACTTTCTCCACTGCAGATTTTACCTTCAAAGCCAATTCTTCCACAAAAATCAGTGAACCAATAAACACATTTGCATCCTCAAGATCTTTACAAAACATATTATAAGTACTCCCATCTCTAAGCTCCTCAACTAAGTACCCCACAACCTCAAAAGAAGCAAACTGACCCTTCTTGTTCAGTGTCTGAACAGCAGCAGTAAGTGATGATTGGTACTGAGCTTCCAATACAACATACACTATTTTCACAGTAGCAAGTCCCTGAGTATTTTCAGGCACAATTCTCCTAACTTCTTGAGTTGTTTGAGTGAATAAACCATTGCCAATTGCATTACATTGGAATTTCTTTGGTGATTTTGAGTAAGTGGGGTTGGTTTTCTTGGGAAGAAAAGAGTGAAGAAAGTAATGCTTTTGAGAAATGGATGACAAGTGTTCTACTTTTGAATTTGGTAATGTAAATGGTGAAGAAACCAAAGAAGCCATTGTTTCAAACTTAGTAAAAAAGTTTCAAACTTTAACTCTTTGGTTTCTTGATTTTACACAAAATGTACAGAAAACTATTAAAAAAAATCAAGAAAAAAAACTAAAAGAAACTTGAAACAAGAATCTTGGGAGTGTGGAAGTTGAATTTAACTTCCTATAGATTGTGTTTTGAGAAAAGATTTCTGCTTCACTTTTTTCCTCTCTTTTTTTTCAAGTGAAATGTTCTAAGTTTATAGTTTTATGTGCAGAGTAGTGGCTGCTATGGAGGTTAACAAATTTGAGTGAAAATATAGCTGTTTTTATTTTATTTGAGGGGGTGGG